>JANEYF010001763.1:300000-394347 GCA_029963845.1 Rhamnusium bicolor
TGTAAAAAATGATTTATCAAATACGCATTATGTGGGGGAGCCCTGTCGTGCTGATAAAAAATGTTTCTATGTTCGGCAAGAGGTAAATCTTCCAAATAGTTATTATTCAAATTTTGTAAAATATTTAGATATCTTTCACCTAAAAAAAAAAAACAAAAACAAGAATATTAACTATACATATTAGCAGAAGAAGGAATCTTTATAAATTACTGTTTCAGTTTTCCTGCTAAAATTCTAATGCCACCACTCTATCGCTTCTTATGACACAATAAACATTAAACTGCCAACTTTCTTGAAAATTTTGCTCCATGAACACTCAGTCACTTGAGGCACTCCAATAATGCGAATTGTGTAGATTAAAAAGTCCATTTTTGGTAAATTTTGCTTCATCTGACCATATAATATTTCCCAAATAAAAACTTTCTCTTCTTAGGAAATCTGTTTCTTTTAATCGTTGAACCATTTGGAACAAAAACGGTTGAAATTTATGTTTAATTGAGACTCTCTGAACTGAATCCTTACATAGTCCCGATTCCAGAGCAGCTTGTCTTAATCACATCATTGGAAATGCATGAAAATATCCCAGAATTGATATTTCTAGTTTTCGTCATCAACAATCAATAGGTCTCCACTTTTGAATTCTTGCCTTGACAGAGTCATAGTTTTTAAAATTATCCAGTATGCGTTTTACAGTGTTTGGCGACGGTTTCCGTTTTTGTGGATATCGAGTAGCAAATGTACTACAGGTTCTTGATATTACTTTATCACATTCTCCATAAATAATAAACAAATCGTTTTAACCAGTTTTTTTTTTAATCTGGAAATCGAAAACCTGTTTTTTCAAAAGTCGGTTTTTGTATAAATCCTACTACTTATATATTGTATTACGTTTTCTTTCTTTCTTTACGAATATTAATTTTTTTATAATACAAAAGGCATTTGTTTTTTAACAAATATCTACCAAAAAATGTCACTCACCGCCAAGAATTATATTTTAAAATAATTGTTTATAATTACATATATAAGGGCAGCAATTTTTCCCAGAGCGGCGGAAGAGCCAGATCAGGTCCTGCGAATTTTTACTTACAATCCTTAATCAGTTATTACAATATTAAATACTACGGAATAAATATATCCACATACATCACCATTTAATAAAATAATAGCAGATTCTTTAAGTTTCCTTCTTGCATCATTATTTTCTTTTCAAAATGTTCGCACAATCCCAATTAATCATTTAATAATATGACTATTTCATGACTTTAAAATAATTATTGACTTTTCAAATTCTCGTTGTCATTGAATCACAAATTGAAAGGTATAGATGATTCACCGATATAATATTTACCATATTCACATACTATAAATGCGTCTTCTTGAGTTTGATTTACCAAACAATGGAAAATAAAATATATGAACTATTAAAACAAACATGAATTTACCGACAATAAATAAAAATTGCTAACTGGACACCATATCAAATCTCATTTTTATGGTTTACCAAAAATTCATTTTATATGTTTTGAAATGTATATTTTCATTTTTCACTTTCATGTAGGTATTTAATTTCTGCATTTGCATTATATTATCTAGGAACCAGTGAGAAGAGTAATATGAACAATGCAGAAAGTTAAATGCATATTATCTTTCAAGTTCCTTAGTTGACTTTTCAATTTAAGGTTTAATGGCACGTATAATAACATAACGTAGGGAACAATAGCAAATGGGACATTTCTATAAAGATAATATTGCATTCAGAAGGCAGGATTATGAACAATTATCAAAGAAACCTAACGGTTAAGTGTTTATTATTCATAATTCTCATGCCTATTACCCATAAGTTGTTTTATGCTAATTTCAATGAGTATATTATACCTGCTTGATATACAATAGACTGTTGACACAAGTTGATAGATTATAATAGATCGCTTCCAATTTCGGAACAAACAAATAATTATATGACTGAATGACTCGGGAATTGAGAACTAAAAATTTTAATCAATGTAACCAAGCCCTTAAAAGCTTTGTTGGGTGCGCGACACTTCATATGGCAATAATCGTTGAGTGACAGATACTTAAGAGACAATTTACTATGTGCTAGGAAAAAGCTATAAAACGTTAAATTCTCTCAGAATGGCTGTACTTTACAACTTAAGGTTTCAAGCGAAAATAAAGACTATCTAATGGAAAAATGTTTTTACTACCTAATATCATTTGATATAAGGAAATTTAAACTGATAATAAAGCATGCTGTAATGCACTACTTTGTAATGCATACATTTAGACCTTTTACATTTTATAGGATGAAATGAAATATAATAATATATTTTAAATATCAAAACAAGAACACAGCTACAATATACGTTACCTTTCTCATTTAATAATTACGCAAAGTTCTCATAACGATACCCAAATTATTTTTGAGAACAATCTACATGTCAGTAATACTTCCGCAATATTTCTCGAAACTTCAAAACAATATGTTTCCATTAATTGTTTATTTCAACTCGCAATGTTGGTGTCCGTTTTTTAAAAAAAAACAGCATTTGATAGGGGTGTTACACTCTTCAGTGAGACGCTATATTTCTGTATTTATGTTGTGTGTGTAATTTAAATATGCATTTTAACTTTTCGTGTAAGTTGTTTCTAGCTATGTTGTTAGAAATCTTCGTAATATTTTTATGTAATTTTTCAAATGTATTTAAAAAAATTGTCTCCGTGAAGAAAGTTAAGTGACTATTGAGTATTGTAAAAAAAGAAATTATGTATAACAAAAGTTATATTAAATATAATATTAATAATATCTCGCAAATGTATAAGCCTTTTATGTCAAAATGTTAAGAAAATTTTCAAATGACTTAAGAATAAAAAGTTGTGAAAGTTGTTTACGAGACTTCTAAATTTAGTGAAACTTACATTTTCCATAAATCTATGTCAGTTTGTATCAGTATTAATTTTTTTTACCCAGACTGACAAAGTGTAGAACCTGGCGATAGCGACGATGTCGTTTTGATTTATAGGACGTCATAACCGGCGTTTATCAAAAATTTTTTCTTTATTTGAATAAAGAGAAGGAGCAGATCTGAGGTCGCATCTGCAGTAAATTCGATTACTGTAATGGAAAATTAATCGATACTAATCGTACAAAACATAAGTATAACGAAAAGTGAGGATATACACTATTTTGGAAAAATAAGAAAAATATAAAATGTAATTTTCTGTAGTAAGTTAAGTGCATTAAAAATTATCGAAAATTCAGCGCATCAAAACGTGTTGCCTAGAAACTGCTTGGGTTCATTTTGATGTGAATTCACAAAAAGTGCCTGAGATGGTACGTACGAAGATACTTTTTCAGTCAATCACATCAAAATGAACGAATGCGGTTTCTTAAAGGTAACACGCTATGAATGCTGAATTTTTAGATTATTTTTAATGCACAAAATATATTTATTAGAGTATTTCCAGAACAAAACGTAGAACAAGAAATACGATTCAACTGACATTGTTAGCTGACAAGCCCAGTGCAATTTTCGCTGTCATTTTATGTAAAATTTTCACTTGGAATGCAATTTTCGCTGAAAGTTTCTTCTTATTGATTCAAATTTTCAAAATCTTGCTATTTTATTGGTTCTTATAATGTGAAGGAAATAGTCAATATAATTCCCGAGTATTTTAACTTGTAGTATTAAGAAAATGACAAAACCATAATTAACAAAGCTTTAGAGACAAACTAATTAAAAGAGAAATTTTAAATATTTTTTTTTTGTTTAAAAGTGTTTTGTTGTATTATTATTGTGAAACAAACTAATTAAATTTGGTATATCATTTCCAAAATAACTGAAATACATTAAATTTTTACTATTTTTCAAATTAAACACGAATTTATTTGAATAATTTTACTTGGCATTAATACATTTATAATAAATATTTCTGTGAAAATGAGGCTGATTTTCTCTAACATTAATATTATTTATTGAAGTACTTTGTGAGCCCCCATGTAAATATCCAAATACAAATAGTTGAAAAAAATAGAGTGGAATGAAAAATAACTGAAAATTTTTTAATTTTTTTTTGCTAATTATTATTTACTAACTTTTACAAATCTTATCATAGATAAGTATAATATATATCTTTTTAAACATTTATTTTCCCGGAAATTGGCCAAAACGCTGAATTTTTGGTTTTACTAGACAGAATAGTTGAAATTCAAAACAACGTTATTGAATCAGTCGTACTGAACATAATATGCATATTATCTTTTTTGTAATCCAACTTTCAGCGTTTTGGCAAATAGCTGGGAAAATACTTGTTTAAAAAGATATATCGACGCTTAAGAAACAATACCTCGTATCTCCATTTTTGTCAAAACTCGGTTTAGAATTTTAAATTAATGTCCACTCCTATGTCCAACAGTTCCCAATATCTTATGTCTCCAAGATTAATATTGATACCAAAAACTCTACTTAAAAAATACCTCGTATAACATAAAATAACTCGTATCTCCATGAACTCCATGATAAAAATAACATGTAGGTTTCATATCTATTAATAAGAAAACTTGGTTTTTTTCGTCTTCTGTAAAACTGCTAATTTGGAGATAAGAGGTATTGTTTCTTAAGCGTCGATATGTTATACTTATCTATGATAATATTTGTAAAAGTTAGTAAATAATAATTAGCAAAAAAAAAATTTTTTCAGTTATTATTTTTCATTCCACTCTATATTTTAAATACTTTTACCAAGAAGAGGAACTTAATTTGTTTTTAAATTATTCTAACCTAAGGGGAATTTCCACTATATAATTTCAATTATTCTGTTCTCTGAAGCCATTAATGTTTATTACATTAAGGTTTACAAGTTTTGTTGCTTTGGATTCTTTAAATGATCTGGCTACCCTGATGACGCTACGTAAACACAAACACGTGTCGGTAGATATTTCAAAGATTTTAAAGTGAGTGTTCAACTGGTGAGTACCTTTTGTTTTATTTATTTTTGGTTTTACTAGACAGAATAGTTGAAATTAAAAACAACATTATTGAGTCAGTCGTACTGAACATAATATGCATATTATCTTTTTTGTAATCCAAGTTTCAGCCTTTTGGCAAATAGCCGGGAAAATAATTGTTTAAAAAGATATATGTTATATTTTTCTATGATAAGATTTGTAAAAGTTAGTAAATAATAATTAGCAAAAAATATAAAAAAATTTTCGGTTATTATTTTTCATTCCACTCTATATTTCAAACTTTTACCAAGCAGAGGAACTTAATTTGTTTTTAGTTGAAAAAATATCAACATAGATTAATTTTCTCAACACAACTAGACATTATTTATGACGGTTTTCATGAAATGAAATGTACTTATTTTTCATTCTTCTGTAGAAAAGAAAACGACAGTCCTTACGACTCAGCATTTACATATACAAAAAATAATGATTACGTTTATGAAAAGCAACATCCACATTTAATCATCATACTGTTCCATATTTAATGAAAAGTTTAGAACATGTCTAGTACTATCACGCCGTTGGATGGAGGAGAGTTCATTTTATTCAGTATTCATTTTTTCCAAGACGGGTAAAGGATGCGCTTAACATAAGGACCATAAGGACCTTGGTAATCCAATGAATATTTGATGAGGATGAAAAGCTGAGGTCACAGTAAAATGCTAATGCAATTATCGGAAGTTGCTAAAACCTGAGAAAGTATTCGTCATACAGTGGGTTAAATTTAAATTTATTAATGATTTATAAAAGCTGTTAAATATTATAATTTAAATAAATTTAATAAACTTACTGATTTTTTAGAAATATTCGTATTTAAAATTACAATTTGCATTTTTTTAAAATTGCTCTTTTTATATTTTCAAAATTTAAAGTTAGTTTCTATAATTTTTAATATTATGTATCTTTTTTCTGTTCTCATACATGTATGATCTAAGTCTTAATTTTTACAAATATTTAGATCGCGATATATCTAAATTTCATAAGAAAATTTAAAAAAATTTTGATTACGGAAATTTTCAATTTTAACCTGAAGAAAATTGTAAACAATAAGACACTGTTTGTTTTATGTATTAATGACACCATTTATTGTTTAAAAGTGATGAAATATAGATAACGTAGGTACAAATTTCAGTACATTTTCTAACTGTATATTTCTACGTACGTATCCAACAATTTTCAAAATTCCTGTATTTAATAACTTATCAACAGGAAAATAAGTTTTATCTAAGTGCTGGAAACACAAATATTAAATATCAGTTTGACATGAGGAAAATCAGTTAAGAATATATTTTTTCTATAGTAATACTACATGAATTTTAAATTTATAGGTTAATTTATGAAAGCTTATTGCTTAGCGAGGAAATCGTTGTCAAATTCGACAAACAATAAAAATCGGATAGCGAGAAGTGTTGGAGGGCCCTTTCTTGAAACTGGAACGATTTGCTTTGTTATACGGCAAGTTTGAGTAAATTGAACTTTAAATCAGAACTCTTCTGTATTTCGATCGTATTGAAAATGACGTTCCAAATCTAAATCATACTTTTTTCTACAATGTACAGTCATAGTACGTACAGGATTTTGCGAATTATGGTTCCCACTTTACACAACTTTTGGCCACTGCCCCTTCCTACGGCAAATGTTCGATAATAAAATTTAATAAAGTTTAAAATGTTGAGTTTAGTGCTGATTTTTGGTCTTAACAGTCATTTAATTATCCTCAGTCTATAGATTCCATTTTAAATGATTAATGTTTTCACCGTGTCACAATAAATTATATTTTAGCCAGCTGAGATTTGTAGTAGCAGTTCTGGGTACAATTAATTGTGTTATGTTTTTAATGACAGAATCATAATGCAACGTTTTTACCGTTGGAGATGTATCTTCTTTTGAATTTTTCAAGATTCCATTATATCAGATTGAGCAACTATTGCTAAATGAGAAAAATGTTTTCTTATATATTTTGGGTTTTTAATTACACTACAAAACTATTTAATTAAACAACAAAAATAAACAAAAATTGCTATAGTAGGAGAAATCGCTTTAGTGACAGGACGTGCGGGGTAAGACGCTACAGAACGCAGAGCCGGATTCATCTGTATTGCTCGATTGTTTACTTTTTCATGTAGGCTTTGGTGCTCAGTTTAGCTAACAACAATTTAACAATTGTAGAAAAAAGTATTAACTTAAATAAAAGTATTGAATTTAAGGTATTGACTACACATACAGTAGTTGCAGTATTTAAGTTCGCTTAATATAAATTGTCACTACCCAGCAAGAACCGCGCCAGGAAAGGATGGGTATGGAATATTAGTACAGAATATAGAAATTATTTAAAAAGTAACAAGAAACCTTTAAAAACAAAATAAAAAATATGTACTCTCAAAATAGTAACAGAAACAAATATTTGCCTCAATAAATAAACTAAAAATAAATTCTAATAGTAAAGTTATCACTATAATAAAAACAGAAAGACGCATTTTTGTCAAAATGAAAAAAATAATGTTAATAAGTAATAACATCCTGAAAAAGAATATTTCTCAAGCACTGAACTACGAAAGCACAGAAACGGAAATAAATAATACAGTTGACATCACAAAATTCACTTCTTCACTTCACATCACCTTATTTTACCTCACCTCTCATCGCTTCTTCCTCTGATTCCTCACCCTTCTCACCCTCTTCTTCATTTTCAGATGAACTACTATCCTTGTTCAAATTTATAATAATTTTATTTCCGCCACTTACATGACATTCAGCAATTTTTAAATAATCATCCTCAATTGTAATTACTTTATTAATTCTTTTTTCCCAATCTTCCTTGTTAATTTTTGACACTTCATTTTGAATTAACTCTACAACTTTTTTATCGAATTTTGGAATAGTATTTACTTTTCTGAAATTTTTGTTCAATTTACACCAAATTAATTCAATCGGGTTGAAAATACAGAAATATGGCAGTAATCTCAATAATTTGTGGTCATATCTCTCCAATACAATTTCTATAATACTTATTCTCATAATTTTTTGTTTGCAAGACTTCCAAGAGTTTACTTTATTACAGTCTTCCTCATAATAGAGATATTCTTCCATTAAAAAAATTAGTAACTTCAGCTTAGTAGAACTCCTGTTAGGAATTTTATACAGTTGTCTCGCATTATCAGTAACAGTAACGTTATTTGGTTTTAATTTTGGAATTAGGGTATTTTCAAACCATTCTTCAAATATTTCTCCCACCATGTTCCTGTGGTAATCCACGTTACAGTTTTCCATGTTCTTTCCGCATAATTTCAATGCATTATCGACCCATCAATCAACTAATCCACAGTGTAATGTAATTAACCTTTATTAGGGGGATGTGCGATAGGTTGACATTTCCTAGATCCATTTGTCCATCCTTTTTTTTACGGTGTCATGAGTATCAAACCAAGTTTGATCTGGATGATAAATTGGTCTATTTTCCCTTCTCAGTTCTTTCATCTCTTCTAGATATGAATCTCGCCAATCCACTATTCGTCTGCTTTCCATAATCGTCATGCGTTTATTAATAATTTGATATTTAAATCAAATTTTTCTCAACCAAGTTCCTAAAGTTCTTTTGGTATATTTTAGATGATAACTAATTTCTTTTAGTTTTCTGTCTACCACGTCAATAGTTGAGATTTCGTTTTTCTGATAAGCGTCGTAAACTAAAGTTCCTAAAAGTTTTGCTAACGATGGGTCCAAAGTGTTCGGTTGACTGGAGTCGGATCGTTGTTTTCTTGGGAGGGCACCTTCTTTCACTAGGGGAGTTGAAGTTCTAGCATATGCAGACGATCTAGTCATACTGGTTAGAGAAAACTCTGAAGAAGTAGTATCTAATACCCTTCAAGAGACATTGGATGCAGTAAGTAACTGGTGTGACAGGGAGCAGATTTCTGAAGCCATCAAAAGCCAGTAATATTATCATCCAGCCGGAAAAGGAAACTGGATGACTTAAGACAGCCTTCCTTGATGAGTGAAACTATTCCATTTGTGAAGGTGTGAAATATCTAGGAATCACTTTAGATAAATCACTTAATTGGAACTCCACAAAGCAAAATTATTCTTATGGACATGTTATCGAATTTGTGGTAAATCCTGGGGTGGGTAACTACCAAATTCATTGGATAGTAACAATGGATTCATCGTTTGGTGGCCGACGGGATCACAACGAACGGCCAAAGCCAAACTCTGGTTTCCGAGATTAGCATCTATATGGAGACTAGTATTATGGAGCAGAACAAGCTGCTGGATGACATAGAAAGTCATAGCGTGGTGGGAATACCCTCGGATACTATACCTATCATGACCAACTATGAACTGACCTTCAGCATCCCTTTTCAGAAAGAGATGAGTGGGATTGAAAATAAGCTGCTCTACTAAAGGCAGGTAGTTGCTGGTATAAAGACGTCTCCAAAAATTCCGCGGGAATACGAGCCGGAGTACAAAGCTACAAAACCATGGTGAGGATATCCTCAAGCCTAGGTACCAATGCAAGTATATTTCAGGCCGCGGTTAATGTCGTTGAACTGTGTGTGCGAAGGCTGGAATATATGCAATGCATCATCCTGATTTCTCAGATAGCCAAGCAGCTCTAAAAGCTCTTGGGTCCTATCGGTGTATCTCTAAAACGGCATAAAACTGTCAGAAGGCTCTAAGTCTTCTGAGCAAAAACAATAAAGTAACTCTGGTTTGGATACTTAGCCACTCTGGTCTGGAAAGTAACGAAATAGACGGTGAGCAGGATCACGACTCATCGGACCAGAATCAATACTTGGCATATCCTCAAGTACTGCAAAGATGGCCATCTTGGGCTGAAAGACAAACTCTCGAGTATTGGCAAGAGTTACCAGAATTAGCTCATTTAAAGGCGTTTATAAAATAGCCTTTAAAATCAAGTACTAATAAACTTTTAGGGTGAAACAAGGTAAAGCTGAAAGCCTTAACAGGTCTACATACTTAGCATTGCTGATTAAACTATCATCTGCATAAACTTAGCCTGGTGGAAAACGCTGTGCCGTATATGCCTGGAGGATGATGAGAAAACAGACCACAGCTTGTGCATCTGTTACGCTGTGGAGAGAATCCGATTCTCAATATTTGTCAAAGTGCAATTGCCGTCAGAGGATCTGGACACACTCTCACCAAATGAAGTTATCAGTTTCATTAAGAGACTAAACTTATTGGGTAAAATGTAAGTAGGAAAGAGCCACAATAGTTCTGCTGATGGCCGCAGTGGAGACTCACAAGGACCCACTCACAAGAAATCTAATCTAACATATCAAATTTAGCTCCTTTAATCATTGCTTTGTATTGATTGACGATTCTTATTATGTTGGTCTGATGGTGAATAAGTTTATTATTATTATTATTTTTTTTTGTTTGAAGGAAATTGATGATACAAAACAGTAGGCCCGTATAACAAAATAAATGGAAATAGTTAGAGAAAATGTGGATAATTGTCTATTGTACTTATCCCCTATTGTATTTAGAGCAAATTGATTCAAAATATATCAATCTGGCTTCTCTCCTTGTACAAAGTTGTAACTAAATAGGGACGCAAGTTTGTGTATAGGTAATTTAAGAATTTAAAATCACCCTTGTGTTTTATGATGGCCATTTTTGCAACCGTTATTGTTAAGTATTTAAACACCTCATACTTGTTTTAAATATTAAGTACGTAGTATGAAGAAACATTTTTTAAAGTATGGAGCAAATATCCGAATAATAAAAAAGTTTTCACTCAGTCTAAAATTTGAAATTAGAATCATTAATACTTTATTTGACAGACGGAGTTTAGTTTGTTAAACAGTATGTTTTACTTTTCAAATAATTACTCAATAACTTAAGGTACTTAATAATAATTAGTTGTTATATGTATAATAACACAAATTTATTACTCCGCTCAGAACTAATTACAGTATTTGATTTTAGGAGACATTTCTGTTAATACCGAGAAAATATTTCGACAATCTTACTTCACAAATTAATGATCGAGGGTTTCGGATTTAATCCATTAAATATTCTTAAGCCTACAGTCCTGTCGAGCAATATTAACCATCGAGACGTTGATATTTGCAAATGTAATAGATATAACAAAGTTCTTAAGAAACTTGAAAAGGCATTAAAACTTCATTTCTTGAATATTTCCATAATTTAAAATTTTCTATGGCTCAATAAATCACAGGTTTATATCTTATAATGACTGAGTAACAAGAACTTCCGTCATTAGAACAAAAGAGTGTATCAAAACTTTTAATACACGCATTTTTATTCAAGTATAGTAGAAGTACTTTATACAGAAACTAAGTACACAATCTTTTAAACAATTTAATTACAACGGTTGAAGTATCCAACTAATTTTGTTCTTTTACATTTGAGTACGCCACATCTAAAGCGTCATACTTTTATTTTCACCAGTCTGAAAACATCTCTAATATGAAAGTTGAAACTATTTAGATGTTTTTTTTGTGTTCTGTAGATAATAATTCTTGTTTACCATAATTTTCAGGAGGCAGACATGTACGGGCGTTTAGCAGTTCGTTACAAATTGTGTCATTAAAAAGTTAAAGGAAACAAGTGCACTTGCTTCGAGAAAAAACTTTTATCCAAAAAACATATTGTAAAATACTAAAACTGTCCCAGGTAGCAACGTCACGTTATATTCACGTCTTTTTTTGGTCATAAATGGTCGTTAAAGTCATGTACCCAATAAACCACGTCATAATTGACGTCGTCATTATGACCAATTTCATACGTAATGCTCACGTTATAGACGTTTTATGAACGTCAATAATTTTTTCCATAATCACCGCCTGTACCACAAGTCAAATTTTTACTTCATAGTGGTGTACAAATGCAGTACCTATGTATTTATATTATTTTATAATAATTATCCTGATTACAACTACTTACTGCGGTTTTATAATAATATGTATTATTATGTATTCTTATTAATTTAATAAATTTTTTGTATTTCTCATCCAATTACTTCCAAACCTCACTTTTGTCTTTGACTATAGTATTCTGAATCATTCCTGAAAAAAATGGTTTTTTTGCGAATGAAGTCACCTTCAAGATATGATGCAATTAATAACTGTACTTTGTTGTGATAGGTACAGTACCATATTTATTATAGGAGTAGTTTCTTTAAATACTACATTTCCAGAAGAGAAGAGAAGTATAGAGAATGCACAAAATTTTTAAAATTTTAATTGTAGTTAATTTTTAAATCATCAAAGGTCCTTATGAGGGGGGCAGTACACCAAATAAACATGCCATTGGTATACTAAAACAATCAGGCTATTTCTGCTATAATACTTTCTTTATCTGAATTCAACAAACAGAAATCGGTAAAGGAAGTGTTAATCTATGTTTCCCTAGAGCTACTTTTTTCTTAAAATTAACAATAAATGTGTTAACTGAATATTACAACGTATTTATAGACATATATAGCTCTTTTTAATCAATTATTATTAATTACTTTCCAATGGAAATTTAAAAATCAAAACCATGAAATCCTTTAGTAGGTATTAATTAATTTAGATGGAAATATTTTTTTAGCTTAATAATATTTGCCAATTCACTAAAAACTCGTGATTGTAAACAGCTGTAAATAGCAAATTTAATATAACTCAGTTTAAACAGGTGACGCGACCTAACATGACATTTATTCAAAATTCATTCGGAAAGTCTTTGTCCAAGCATCCGCAATCGCTTACAATTAGATGCATGTTGCTGTTATTTATCAAATCGACAGACTCAATGTAATGTAATATCATAACAGTACAGAATAATTCATGGCAGATTAATAAAGTTTTTTGACTACCTGTATTCATATATTCTATTAAATAATGTCCGTATATCTCAGGTTCATATTTCGATGCATCTATCCATGGGTGTATAGAAGAAGGTTGGATAATATTCTTTAATTTTGTGATACAAATATTACATTTAGCCTAGCAGCGATTTATATTTCGATACATCTATCAATTGTATCTCCGTTATACGATAGATCGTTCTTTTATCTAACGACTGAGTTAAATAACGTATTCGTATCTCGTAAGACGATGTATCAAAATATACCGGGTGACACTGAGACTAGAAATTCTATTCATGAACCGATTTGGATGAAATTTGGTACAAGAAAATTAAACATAATTTCGGTTTAACAGGTAGACATAGTCAAATTGCCATTAACTTTGATTTCTTAAACGGATCACCGTGTATGTTTTATGTTTTTCGGAATCTAAGACTCAGAAAACATACGACAATGTTGCCAAATTCACATTTACAGGATATGTGAGTCGATCATATTTCCGAGGTTTCAAGATAGTCCAAATTAACTAGAAACGATAGACTAAATTTGATTGCCGATATCTCCGGAATGAATCGATATGTAATATTCCGTTTCACACTATTTGATTTTTCCTTCTCTTTTATACAATCGGTGGATTTTTCCAGCCTCTAATCTGCATGTGTTTTAATAATACGAGTAATTTTTTGACCCAACGTTTTTTTTCTTCGGTAAAAAAATTAGTAGTAAAGAGCCAATATTATTTGTTGTATAATCGCCAAGAACCAATATTATTTGTTGTCAATAATCACAAAGCGTCAATTTTATTTGTTGTTCTTGGTCGTACTGTCAGAAGGAGTCAATTTGTAACCCATATTTTCCAATTTATTTTATATAATTTGAGTAGGACTGATAATTTCAAATAATTAATTATTCTTAACTTTCGTCATGTACTTACTGTATTTCTCTCGCACCTACTTTAGAAGTAATTAAAATCTAATTAACACTTAAGATATAATATTTAACTGAACTGAGTTTTATATCATATAATTAAAATTAGGCGACTATATTTTACAGACTGGATAGAAATACCTTCATCTTACCAAATGTAATATTTGTGCAAAACTAAAATTGTTAAATTACCTATTGTATTTAAAATGCCGCACTTGTCATTTTCTAAAACCCCTATATACCTGCATTTACAATCATTATAAACGTAATTGCACCAATTCTCGTTTTACTGCACTCTCTAGTGTCCGCATTCTGTAAGTTCAAGTGCTCTTAATGTTTCTTTAGTTTCTGTGAGAAACGGTTTGGTGAGAAAACGACGAAATGTACCGAAATTATATCTGATTAAATCTTAACAACATCGGTATCATACAAAAGGATCCTCACCCACTCAGCTTAACCCTTCTGATTGTGAGACCAAAATTAATTTTACAGGTTTTTTCCTTTGATCTTAGCCGTCTATGGAAACAGATAAGTTTCTTCAATTTTTGTTTACTTAACGCTAACAATTTTGGAATTTTGCGTGGAAATAAGATTTGATTAAATAAGATAATATGTATGCTGACCTTGTACTTTAAGTAATCCATATCTACAGAAGAACAAAAATTATCGCATATTTCTGAATAATGTTGAAATATTACAATTTTTACGTATGTGTTCATCTACCCATTTTAGTAAAAGATATTTTCATTTGGAAATGAAATACGTTCTGTTCGTTAATCACGCAAATCAACTATAAACTATCATTCAAACAGAATTAAAACAAAAAACTCACTTTAAAAGATAACCTAGTAGGTTCGTTTTCTCCGAAAGGGAGTCCGTCAATTAAGATCGACGTCATAAGGAAAAATTCTGTGTGGCAGTTGTTGCATACTGTGTGTGGTTGATATGATGAAGTTAATGTAAAAAAAGTTTAAAATCCTCACTCTAATCTTGTATAGACTCTTTAGCACTTTTTCCATTAGTCTGCATGACCTTTTTTAAAATGTCATGATTTTGGCTAATGCTATCTGCAACAGTTTGCATTCTGGCTTCTATTTCCTCGACCGTATTGATGGGTGTTGATTAAGCCATTTGTTTCTTGTCCCCTCATATATAAGAATTGCATGGAGTTAGGTTTGGCGATTGGACAGGCCGTACAGTCCATCTCCTTACACCCACCTTTCCAATAATTTGTCAGCAAGGCACTCTCACACGTTTCGAGCATTATGTATGGTACCATCTAAGAGGAATGACATATCTTGGCCTGTTGGAAGAGACCCATCTTTGAGATTCTCGAGGTTTAATTAGAAATTGCAAGGTCTGCTGCGTTGTGGCAAAATGTGGAGTCCAATTAAATAATCATCCACTATCCCAGCCCACACATTATATGAAGACCCTCTTGAAACCTGTGCTCCCGCATAGTATGAGAATTCTCCTGAGACCCGACATGCATGTTATGCATATTAAAAATCCTTTGTCGAGTAAATGTAATCTCATCGGTGTACAATACGAATCGAAGGAAGTTTGAATGGTCAACAATTCTTTACGGAATCCACCGACAATATTCCAAGTATGTTGGGGGATCCTCCAGATGCAGGATTTGCACTGGTTGAACATGATAGAGGTAAGCCCTGCTCCCGTAATATTTGCCTTACTATGCCTGCGATATTTGCAACTGCAAGGCCAGCCATCTACTACTTATTGATGAATTCTCCTCGACGATATTCAATATTTCTACCTCAATTTGTATCATTGCTCAATAGGGTGGCGTCTCTGCAAATGTGCTTGATTGTTTCGAAATCTCGATGATGTTGCACTACATTACGAAATGTTTCGTGATTGGGTTGGCGACTACCTAGACACCGTATCCAGTTTTTCATTGCAGTAAATATCATTCTATTGCTTTTCATTCACGTTTAACCTATAATAATTGAGACATAAGCGTTAAAAGTCTTAGGTATAAATGAGCTCTTATAAAAGATATTCAGTTCTAAACATAAATATTTTACGAACTGTTCTGAAAATTCTATATTTTGAGAACGGACGATCCCATAGAACTCAACGTGTACCGTTAGACATTGAATATTCGTTATTATCATTATTGAAATTTGTAATAGCTTTTACACAGGAGTCACAAACACGTTGGAAATCCGTTAATTTTAACATGACAGTATGTGTTTTCCACGTCGACGTGTCTGCTGTTTTCAACCTAATTTTGAACGTGTTGTCGTTGAAGTCGCCTCCAAAAATATACGTTTCTTCATCATTGAAATTTAACTAAAATGACTCAATCTGGTTAAAAATTAATACAGAAAGCACGTTTGAAAAGTAACGCACTTTTAACATAAAATTTTACACTTCATTAAGATGTAATTCATGAGACATACTTTTAACGTCGAAAGTTAGACAAATTCGGCGCAAATATTAATTAAAAAAATTGCTTGTCCTACATTTTCCCAGCAAATATGATGACGTCATATTGACGTTATTTTTTTTGGTAATTTCATGAAGACATAACGTCAGGAAATAACCAATACGTAACGTCGGCGTTACATACTATATTGGGTAAAATTTCACAGCCCACAAATGACATAAAAAGACGTCACTCTCTGACCATAAATGTAGCCTAATGTGATGTAAATATGATGTTTTTGATATCACTTACAATTCCCGAAGAACACTTATACGTGTAAAAAATATATATGGCTTAATTTGTTCCCTGTTTATACTTTTTATTTATATTATTTATATATGGGTTTATTTGGCATATTATGGTGCCAAATTAAATACACATGAATACCTCAATATGCAAGGTATCCTTTATAAATATTACACAATGACTTCTGTAAATATACAGTATCTGTTGCATAAGTATTGTGAGCTCACAGTAACATACCATAAAGCTCTTGTCAGAATTATCTGTATATTAAGTATACCGTGCGTAAAACAACAATTGTGGCCAAATGTTAACAAAGATCGATTGAACAATTGACATGGACGTAACAGTGAGTATTGGTGTATTGTAGCTGGCTGGTGGGACACAGACCCTTACGTTCGCTGAGTGTCTTATTCCATCTCATTTCTTCCTAGTTCGCAGCTCGTATTATTTCTTTAACTAACCACACTTGGAGCTTATACATAGGGTATACCTACATTCAGTATACCCAACCTTATACTCATCGTAAGTGGATGAGAATTAAGTAGCGCCATCTGTGTATGAGATATTTTTTCTAATAATTAGTACACATGCAAAAGTAAAACGCGCTTATTGATCACCAAATCGACGTCATAGGTACATTAGATATTTAAGTGAATATAACGTCTGGAAGTTCACTTTATTTTTACGTCTATTTATTGGACGGTGACGTCGATGACCAAACTGTACCAAGAAATTACGTGAATATGACGTCATATGTTACACGACGATTTGCTAAGCTCAGATGCACACGTGTATTTGACGACAAATTGAAATGTTGGACAAAAGTCTTGTGAAAATATCGTGGTTTCGGTTCTGTGTCTAACATATTTTTAAAGACTTTCTTCCAAAGTTTAATTTTTGCAGTTAGTCAATCATCCCCGTAAACATAACGTAAAAAAATCACGTGGTGACACTTCCGAATATATACGTATGTTCAAAGTCAAATTTAATCGTTGTTATAAAATTACGTGATTATTACGTCATTACGTTGTTCCCTTTCTCACGTTATAAAAAATTCTATTTTCAACGTAAATGTTTTAACACTAATAAAAAGTGACCATAATTTAACATTGAGAGTACGTTGAAATTTTTTATGTGTACCTTATTTCAACAGTATATTTTTTATAAACCCGTGTCCTCAGCCACTTCTACGTGATTTCAACGATGAAAATACGTCCTTGTGTGTCTCATGGGTACAAAAACAGGATATGGGATATTCTTTTAAATGTACGTTTATGTAAAGACAACTTGTCTGTTAACAAGTCGGCCGACTGGTCGCATATTAACGTAAATAAAAGTAAAGAAATGCCGTCGCAGTCGACGGATCAGTTAGCGTCGGATCTACAAAGTAGCACAATATCTCGGATTGGTCGTCATTTGTCACTACGTAAACCGTAAAAGGACAAGTTGTGTGATTATGCACTATGGTATCATCCTTCATATTGCGCTGAATTGTACTGAAGAAGTTATGCGGAAAAGTCAGTTCAAGGTTATTTGTACACTTTTCCGACATGTTTGTTGCCGATAAGTCCCAATATAAGTGTTCGTCAGTTTATACGACAATTCGACTAGATTTGTTCTTATGTAAACGTACCTTTACCATTCTATTGTGTTAATTTTGTAATAAAAAATATTTTGACTCATTTATTATCATAGAAAACATTTTATGTAGAAGTCTGAATTTTTTGTACATTTTATAGATGTAATAATATGCCGACGATTTCTTAAAAAAAATATACTAGTGGACTATACCTAACCGAAGGTTCCTGTATGTGCAGAAATGTTTTTAATGTCTCAGTCATACTTCAACTAGATTTTCAATAACCCTAATGGTTAACTGGTCTTGGTCCTCTCACTCATCGCTCTTGCATACTTACCATGTTGAATCGAAAAATAACTGCCAAATTACATCATTTCCCATAATGGACATATTTTAAATAACGGAAATGTAAAATGTTTTATAGTATACATGATTTTAATTTATCCCTATCGATTAGTCGGAAGCCTATAAATCTCTAAAGCTCATTTATATTTCACGGAATTTACTGTAAGTTATGAGTTATGATTGATGACTAGACATCTTGATAATACGCAAGTTAAATTGCATGTTTCAAATATTTACAATGTTTTTCACAAGAATGTATAAATATTTGCAATGCTATAATTTAATTATTGTCTACAAAGTCATAATTAAATTAAAATACGATTTTATTCGAGATTCTCGAGAATGAGGAATGTCGAATAAACAGTTTCATTGATAATTAAATTGAGTGAGAGCAGTCGACTGTTTAAATTCACATGGTAGTGGAATCAAGGGTTGATAATAATAAAAATCTATTTGAATATTTTTGTTTCCGTCTAGGATTAGATATACAACCAGCGTCGCATAGATGCTAATATGCCCAGATTACTCTATCAACAAAGAAAAAATATAAAAGAACTACAAACAAGTTAATTTAAAAAATATTTTAAAGGGCCTCGTTAATTATATGGTATCCGTCAAAACCGAGCAAACTTTTATGTTTTAAGTAAATCTAAATAAACCCAGTTGATAACTAATAACAATAGTATAAGAATGTAAACAGAAAATGAGGCAATATATAAGTACACATTTCAACAAGTAAAGGGTTTTTACAGAATTGCAAGAACGTTGAATCAACATGTTTCTACATTAGCGACTTGTAACAAGGAGTCTAAAAAATAGAGACATGTTAGACAGATGAGTTCTACTCATCCCAAAATCCATGTTGAGAAATATTTGAGGGACCAGACTATTTTAGGAGTCTATCCTTGCTCTTGTTACTCTCAGATATTCTGTTTGTTGTTTTATCTTACTTTTACTTGATTTTTATGTTGGCTTTAAAATACCAGTTCATTTTATATATAACTTTATATTTACATATTCTTTTTAATTTTTTTCTACTCCCATACTTTAATTAATTTATTAGACATTTACTATCTGTACTTCAATCAAATTTATTATTCATTGGAAGTAGCAAAAAAACAGGGTCAAATTATTACTTATGATGAACTGACAAGAATTGGTGTGTGTTAGATTTCAATGTTTATATAAAGCAGTGTTTATTAAACATATAAGTTCTCAGTAAAGAACTGTACCAAGCAAAACATATATGTAAATATACAAAGTTTAGTTTAAGTTAGTCACTTGTCCAGAGAGCTTGAATAATATTTTTTTATTCTGTCTATTGTTATTTAAGTTGACTTCTGTCATCTAAATCCTAATAGGTTATGGGCCCAGTCAGTTCATGGTTTCGCGTAAATAGTTTTACTACAGGGTTGGTAAAAAAAAAAAAAATTATTAGTGAAAAAGTGATAAATTTAAAAGTTTTGCTACAGGGTGTGGTAAAGAAAAAAAAAAATATCTTAGTGAAAGAGTGATAAATTTAAAATTACCATGGAGAAAAAGTAAAGAAAATTCAGCCATTTAATGGTGACCGATACGGTATCTGGAAATTTCGTTTGAGAGCTTTGCTTGCAGAAGAAAACGCAGTGAAAGTGCTCGATCAAGACCCACCAAAGCCTAATGACCGTGGGAAACTAGACGTTTACTAAAAACCTACTAACCATATTGGTTTTGAAGTATTTTTAAAGTAATGATACTAGGGCAAAATTTAAGTTAAAATTACAAGATTCTATTTTTTTTGAAAAATTGAATAGCTGCGGAACAACCTATCCAATGTCAAAATTGCACATTTACTTCTTACTCTACATTTCTTAATTATAGTAATATAAATACGTTAAAGTTTGATTTATTTTAATATACTATTAAAAAAGTGGAATGAACAAGAGAAATGTTACAAGTTGCATTAAAAACAAGTCTAAAATAGATAGAACAATAAAATGTATAAAAATTTCAAAGTTCTAAAAATGCAAATCCTTTTAAATTTTTCAAGAACTTCTACAAAAACAAATTACTAATTAAATCAATTTTTTGGGGGAAAGGTCATATAAGAAGGCATGTTACTTTTTAAAAAGATCTGCAAAAAAAGAAGAATCAGCACTTCACGAACCCTACAAGCGGTAATGTGAGAGAACTCCAGATGGTTGCTTTTAAGGTACTGAGATAACAAAACCAAGCACATCAAAAGTTAATGAACTAAAATTCGTCTTAGACCTGACCCATATAATAAACCAAGAGGCTATGTTTACAACAGTTCACTTTGGTACCATTAAAAATTCAAAACAGACAACAAACCGAATCAACTATCAGTAACCTTGTATTCCTGGAATCTGGAAAAGTCCTGTATGCTGCAGACATCCCCTATAACTTTGTCCGTAGTCCAAAGTTATGACTGTTATTTTTCACAAAACAGGTGAAGTGGAAATTAAAAGAGCTGGTAAAGCTATCGCAAAGTAAGGTTTCAAATGATTTAATTCTGATCTGTTTCAAACTAAAAATGCCACTAGTTAAAGACTCACTTAATTTAGTTGTAAGTTTGGGCATATTAGCAAATCTAAATTTTTAGAATTAAAAAATTGAGAACTCATTTCATAGATTAATTTTGAAATGTTTTTCCCAACTGAAAATTTGTGAAGGTCTTTCTGGAAAAGAACAAGACTCCCATTCTCAAAAGCTAAAAATGACAAAACTAATGTACAACGACCATGTCGCAATCATACAGAGTGCAGCCACCCCAATATAAAATTTTATTTGAAATTACTCAATACAGTTACTTATTTATTAACATTTAAACGAGGTCAAAATGTAGGGATTTGATATAAAATTGTCTTATTTAATGAGCCGTATGCCCGAAAAAAAAATCAAGAAAAAGGAGTAAATAAAACTATTAATAAATTTAAACCCACTAAAGACTTGTATCAAAGAAATTACTTTAAACTATGGCTACGGGAAAAAGCCCAAATTTTTACGTGTTTATATGAGATATTGGTTTGTAAGAACTAATTTATGATTTTCCAAAAATTATTAGATTATCTAGATTCACAATGAATTCTTTTTTTTCCCAACAACCAAAAATATTAAAAAGCTAGCACAACGTAATACTGCAGTTTGGTCGCAGATAAGTTTTAAGCATGTTTATGATGATAGCTTTCCAAGAAGTTCGAAGACCTGATAAAATTGAGTGGGCAACCACTTAAATCTGAAATAGAGTCGTTAAATAATAAGACTGGTACGGTTGACGACCAAAACAAAATTCTGGGTATTTACTGTAAAAAAAATGTACATGACATGTAAATATAAAGCTTATTTTTTTTTTTTAAATTTGGGATTTTAAAAGAGAATTTCTAAGCAAGGATAAAATAAAGTTTGTAAATAAAATAAACATCTTAAAACAGTCGGCCCCGTTTTTGAGCGTTTTGGACACAGTGTTAAAACAAATAATTTAAATTTTTATTAAAGGGTATTAAGAAAAATTTTTTTTGAGATTTATATATTTGATAAATGAATAATTTAAAAATATTAATGAAAAATTTAAATGGAAGAGCTTAAAGAGTTAAAACTTTTTTTGGATTAGAATCCAGCAAACAAAATTATAGTTTTTAAAGTTTTTGAAAATTTTAAAATGAGTGAATGCAAAGCTGTCTGTACACCTCTTCCAAGCAAGAAAAAGTAGCTTTAAATTAAATTACTTTTTGCATCAGAGGAAAAATATATTCTGAAGTTTTATGAAGGTACAGTGATATTAGATCAGTGTAAAACCAACTATAATTTTAGTTCTGAGTAACAAGGATTAATTATTGAAAGTTGACAATAGTTGAATCAACGACAAAATTGGCCTCAGAATAGGAAAAGCTAAACATTTAAGGATAGAAATATTACACTGTCAGAGCCTGTAATTCTATGAAGACAAAATGGGTAGTATAGAAATAACCGACTGCTCATAAACTTCAAAACATATTGATATAAAATATCATTTAGATACGTTCCCCAGGTGAACAACTAGGGGCAAAAGTAATTGTGAAAAAAGGGGAATAGAAACCAGTGATGTTGGCCTGATTGGGTTTTGGAAAAGGGGTTTTGGAACTGGGCTGTATCTTTCCCTGAACACTGGACCAAACCACTGTCCTGGAAGTAGCGCAGGAAATTATCTAAGGAACGACAAAATTGTGGTTAAATGTATATAAAAGTTTATTAAAATATAAGGTAAGACATATATGTAAAAAACAAAGTTTAGTTTAAGTTAGTCACTTGTCCAGAGAGCTTGTATTTTCTTTATTGTTATTTAAGTTGACTCTGCTCAAGAAGATTTTTCTAATCAAGTTAACAAGAAAGCACCTCAGAAAATTTTAATAAATAAATAAAAATGAGAGAAACATATTAGAAAATAATGTCTTGATATTAAAAAATGAACCAAATTATGATATTTTCTTTTTTAATGGATCATTAAAAGAAATAAGAGTTAAAAAAAAAAAAAGTTAAAAAAATTTAAAATTTTGTCCAAGTAAGTAGATTTAGTTTTCAATTAATGTACATGAAAAACTGTGTTTTTTCATAAGGATATCTTTGGTATTATTAGAGTTTGTAGAAGGAAGAGTACAAATTGGTTTAAAGATGTAAGTGATTTTAAATATCCTTCTAGTCACAATTTAGATACAAAACAAAAAACACGAGAATTCACAATTACGGGAAAATATTATGAAATTGAAGACCTACATGGATCTTCGCCCAAAAAATTGTATAACTGTCTTTTTTATCAATTACGTAAACGGAAAGAACACCATGCAATACGTATGAATAAACAAATTTGGAAACATGGGAAAATAAATCGCTACTTATTTAAATCTTTCGGATCCCAATTTATATACCGGACATTGCTTTCGCCGCAGTTTTGCCACTGACGTTTTAGTGGTGATGTCACGGTGGATGAAAATCCACAGCAGTGGCCGAAAACTACATTGATGAATCAGTTTAAAATAAGGCCAATGTTGCCAATCAAATTTTGAATTCGATTGAATACAGCCAAACAAATAAATTCTTATTAAGACCAGTTGTTCAAAACTCCAAGTGCCGAGTTGCATTTATAACTATTATTCCAGAATATAACTTTAATAAAAAAATTTCTAAAATGTCTTTTTTATTTTACCTCAATTTTCTGACATTTCTGTTTTATTTGTGGTAAAATTTTCATAATATTTCCTTAGCTATAGACTCATAATTTCACATAAATTTAATAAACTTTAAAAATAAAGTGCCTTATTTTTACATTAAATGGTCAATTCATTATAATACTCACCTACGGCTCATATCGTAATTCTCATTCTCACTCGTGTCTTAATAGCTATAATTAAATGGCCGTTGCATTATACAATATTATAGTTTTACACATCACTTTTGTGATTTACTCACCTTAATATTTTTCTTTTAAGTTGCCCTTAAATGACTACAATAAAATTATATAAAAAAATGGCAATTATTGTAAAATGTTAATAATTACAAATCTTATTGTTTTTTCTGCTCTTTTGATTCATCAAAAAAATATAATTCCAACAGTGCACAATTAACAATGATAATATTTAGAAATGCTTGAGCAAATCAGTCGTGTCCCCTTTACAGTCAGAATAAACTTTTATCTCAAATTTTCCCCCTCTTTTAAAACAAAGAATTAAGTGAACGAAAATGTAACTGCAAATTTTTTCGTATATCAGGAAAGCATATCAAAAACAGTAAGATAATTGAACCACACAGTTGTGTTCTCTATAACAACGCTTTTTTTATTTTTTCTCCATATCTTTTCAAATAAAGAAGATATAATAATAATAATTTTCATTGTCATATAAGCTCATAAGAAATAGAACAAATTTAATTAAAACAGTTTTCTTCCACCATGAATATTAAGTGAAATATCTGGTGTGGCTCTCATAAAATAGACAGCCTGTATATTAAGTCTAAATAGTATAATATCATATTATTCAACGGCCATGTAACAATGGTTATTATTCACGAAAGTGAATATATACCTTATATATAGGAGTACTATACTATATATATACTATATAAATAATAAGGATTTATAATAAAATATCGCAATAAAAATGATATATATATGTAATAAAAAATATATATATTGTTTTTTTTTTTTTTATTAGTAATGATATATATATAGCATTGTCCTTGAGGAAACGACATGTAAAATCGATACATCATTTAATAGTCGTGACCAAGTTCTGTTTATTGTTTAACGTGTGACTTATCTGCTCTAGATTTAGGAATTTAGCCCAATTATTTAATGATTTAATTAGTGGGCTGTCATTATTGCAAGAGTAATCTGGAATGTCAATGTCACTCGTAATTAAAAGATTAGCATCTAATATGCACTTCTCCGACCCGATGGCTTCAAAAATGAGATCATAGGTAGCACAAATTGTGTTGGAGGAATATCTAAAATTATGACGTACAAAATATATCCTAAAAAATGTTGCAGATAGAGTTAAAATCAATTTGACACAGTAATAATCTCCTTTATCCAGGATTTTAATATTATTACACACAATTTCACGATGAAACGATAAGAGGTAACACGCATTTTAAAAATGCCAATCTATTTTTTTTAAACTGGCAAACATAAAAGAGAATGGTATTTCATCCCTGGAGCGTATGGCTGTGTGTGGGTAGATTGGAAGAAGTATTTATTTACTAAGACCATAAAGACCTTAATGAATATAAAACAAAGTCCAATGATCGTGTGGCTTAAAAAAAATTGGCCTCCGCCCTCCGCCTACGAATACCTTTCATTTGTTTATGTAGCGCAGGCGGAGGCCTCGCGCACTACTATCAAAGAGCCGACTGCTTCAAAAGTAGTGACATGCAGTCGTTCTATATATATTCAGTGCTGCAATTGTTTTTAAAATATCTGAAAACATATTGTTTAATATGCTGACTACAATGTTGGTGGATATGTGGGCAAGGCATATTTACTACAAAGGCCAGTGATCTGCTGGAAAATTTAACTGAACTTCCAGCAGCCTTGTTGTGAAGTAGGGATTTTAGTGTGCACCAGATCGCAAATATATACACCCACAGTTTTACGTCCGTTTTGGAAAAAAACTCATTGACCTAAGTGTATCTTGCCTTGGGCTATATTTGTGGTAGAGATAATATAGACAGGGTCTATATTACAGCTTTTCTACGGTTTCCTTAATCACTTATTTATCTTCGGCCTATTTTCGCCAACAAGGCGCTATTATATAAGACCATCAGTGCCTGGAAATTTTGACGAACCTCCACTTTATATTGAGGTAGGGATCGTTCAAGAAGTTTAAAATCTTTTCGGAGATCGCCCACATCGCGGATGTACTGAACCCACAGTTTTACATACCTTTCGAAGGATGCTGACTTGAGTGGGTCCGTTCAATCACTACCCCTCATCGACGTCGGTTTTAAGTCTGTGGAATTTGGGATGAAGCATGCGCCATTGTTCTTTACGTCACTGAGGTTCCTTCCTATACCTTAAAAGTGTGTTCGAAATTAACCTAGAGCTTTTAGATAAGTTTAGGTATAGGTATAACGTCATATAACCTTTTATGAACGCAAAAGGTAAAGTTTGGTATAAGTTAGTTACTTCTTTTTTACTGTTGCTGTTGTTGATGTGGCTAACATGCATTTCTTGATATTTTTGCATGGACGTTTTTTGAAATGTTAGTTATTGTTTAAATATTTATTGTTCTGATTACATATTTTTGAGGTAAAACCCTGAAAAGGCCTTTTTCTGAAGACAATAATAATTGTTTATTACGATAGTCATCCCTATTTTTATCAATCCAGCTAATGATCTCACAAACTTACTTACGTTATTCGATACACTTATCATACAACACTATTTTCCTATTTGAATCATTCACAACAGAATGCATACAGGCTATAATGTTTTACGTTTCGACCACATTTTTTTTTTTATTTTATTTGAAATTGAAATATTCAATACCATCGCAAAAAAAATATATTTGAAATATCTTAACTGAGACTCATCTGCGCATGACGAGTAAACTTTAACATGCTCATCGAGGTGGTTAAAGCAGTATACGCTCGGAGTGTTACACCGACAATTTACGAACGACATTAATATTTACCCAGATCAAAATTATACCACTTTTCTAACGGCTAGTGTGCGCTCTGTATATTGCTTGGGGTAATTTCGAACGGCCTCTAAACATTTCACGCAAAGCTTAAATTGTCTTTTAATAGTGATTTTTTAAAAGCGAAGACACTGAGCGATCTTATCGGATATGGATCTCCTTAAAAGCTTTTATATCTGCTGTCAATATAACTGATAAACATTTATATTGGAAATATTTGCGAAATAATATGCATAATTTGTATACTACTGCAAGTCATAGCTAATTGAATCTATATTCATTTGATGTGACTGTGACAATGATGTTTTATGAATAAATTTCCGGTATAAAACCGTTCGTCAGACAAAGAAATTAAAAGCTTTTGAAATATCTGCCAGTAGATTTATGAAATATTTCATAAGCGTACTGTTAGGACAACATTGAAAATGCATTTGACTTTTAAAACATATATCTTATCCAATTGAAATAAATTTATACAATACTTCTAAAAAGTCTTTAACTAAAATAAATTGATTAACCCATCTAAATATGGTTTATCTCAATATGATAAATAAATTTGTCAGCTAATTAATTTGAAAACTCTCTTCGGTTTCTATAATTTAATTTTCTTTAATTTTATTGAGTAAAAAATAATAAACAATTAGAATATCACCGTCTATCAGCAAGAAAAACTGAAAACAAAATTAAGCTGACGTATAAAATAAATAATATGGAATAAAGTATAATACAAAATGGGAAAATTTCAAATGAAGGAAAACCTTCCTTCCTACAATAATTGATATGGTAGGAAACCAAGAACATTATAATTTTATTAATAGACGGGAAAATAAAATATGCTAAAATTGTATTTATTTTGTGGAAAGCCACATTTTATAAGGCGGCTAATGATATTCATATATTGGCAAGGAATTGAGAAAATGTAGTGGTAATAACATTGCAATATGGAAAATATGTGATACTAGCACCTACCTTTGTTGTAGAGTAATATGAAATACAGAATTAACGAATATAACATTATCAAAAGAGACAAAAAAATATTGTCAAAATAATGCATCGCTTTTATACCTCAGTAATTTAAAACCTAGCCATTTATTTCTGGATAATGGGGGTCTTATTCCAAAGTTCTATAGCACGAATTTTTAAGAGAATCTCACACTCAGTTTCCACAGAAAGTAAATGCTTGAGCTGGAATTATCGATTAACCCATAATTGCACCCTTCTTCTGGAATAACATTTAACAGATGCAAGATATGCCTTCTCCTTCTCCTTCCATTCTCCTCTTTCCTCTTCCCCTTACCCTTCCCATTTTTCTCCGCTGCCTGCTCCATCTCCTCCTACTGCTCCTTCTCTTTCTGTTCCTTCTTCTTCTTCTCCTTCTTCTGCTTCTCCTTCTCCATCTCATTCTCTTTATCCTCCTCCTCCTCCTTAATTGTACCTGCCTCATTTTCTCATTCCAGTAAGTTAAAAGAATAATGCTGCATAACACACCATATTCTTTTTTTATTCAGGTAATAATTGCTTCCCAGTGATAAAATCTGGCTGCAACAAGACAACACAACATCATGGATGTAATGTTTGGGATTATTTGAATCAGGGATTTACACAAAGATGGGTCTACTTGAATGGCTTCCTCGATCTCCGGATTTAACTCCTCTGGATTTTACATTGTAGGGTCACTTGCCAGTATAATATGTAAAAACAAGGCATTACCATTTAAGGTGCATAGAGAATATAACAATTAAGAGACAATTGATAGCTTAAAATTAAAAAACAAAATACGGTATGACTATTGATCAAAATACTCTCTTTTTAATGTGTCAAAGTTCATCGAACTGTCACAAATAATTTAGATATAAATATCATATGTTCTTAATTTGAGTATGGTTTTAATCACATTCAGATAAAGCCAACTTGATTGCCGAAATGCCCATTGGGTATATACTGTTTTGTTGTCTATGGAAAATATTTCTATGCTAGTGACACTATGAAGGATCGAGTCCTCTTCACGTTGAAACAATGTATTTATTTTTTTTATTCATTTCTTTTAAAAAATTAATCTTTTCTTTATAGATTACGTATTCTCGTTCTCAATTTTCAAGTCTCCTGAGAAACAATCGAGACTTTCTTAAATAACTACATTAATTACGCACACGGTTCGGCAAAAATTCATAATATTTATTTTCATTTTTCTGTGCAGGTTCTAAAAGGAATAATATACAGTGTGTCCCACGACAGAGTACTGAAGAGGGAAATTAGTTTTATTTGTGGGTTTACGAGAAAAAGTCCACTCTTAAAAAAAAACTCCAACTTATTCTTAAATCAATAAAAATGATATTATTTCCTTGATGTTTTGTGCAGGGTGTTTAATTTTTTGATTGTCCGTTATTTTGGACGGCATCGAAAAATATTATTTATAAATATTTAGAATTGCAAAAAACTCCTTGATATGAAATTTTAGCTTATTTTCTGAAAATAAAGAGAAATAGCTGACAAATCAAATAATAACAAGCTTGAGACAAACAAATAATGAGGTATTTGGTAAGTTTGACAACAATTAATTAATAATTCTAATATTTATAGCAAATTACAAAAAAGTATCACAAAAACCTCAACAGTGTTAAAATAAACTTAAAGGAAACATCATTCAAATGTATTTCCACCTACTTCTCCGCAAATTTCGACTCTATTTATAAATTCCCTATAAGCATTTTGTATCTGCTGAAGGGGAATATTAGTAATAGCCTGTTCAATTATTTCCTTTAGCTTGTCCACATTATTATCCAGGCGCTAAGCATAAACTTTCTGTTTTAGATATCCCCATAAAAAGAGGACCATAATTTCGTGATATTGTCCACAGAGGAGGCTTGAAATTTACATGGCAACTAAATTTCAATATGATTACAATTTGCACATTTCTCCACCATCCTTGAGGTAGTACAACGGCGCGTTACATTTTTTTGTCATGGGTTGATCGCCAGAGTAGCCCGACTGTCCCACTTATAATTTAAATATAATTTCTAATAAAAATCAAAATAGTTTTGAAAAAAATTGATAAATAAAAGTATATTTCTACAAACAAAAATTGTATTCATTATCACTACCAGAGTATAAAATTATTACTTTTAATAAAAATTAAAATAGTTTTGAAAAAGAAGTTACATAAAAAATATTTTCTAAAAATTAAATAACGTAAAGAAATATTTCTTCTAAAATAATAACTAACTATATTAATCTTTGGTGTAAAGTCTAAATATTTTTATAAATCAGTGATAATCTGCGATTTTCAGAACTAGCAAAATGGTTGATTATTTCTTCATAAAATGAAAATAAATCATTTTTCTTCAATTCTGACAAAAAACGTTTTTCTATTGAAATAAGCGATATATTTGACAGGCGGTCTTGAGCTATTGTGTTTCTAGTAAATGTTTTTATATCTTTGAGTGCTGAAAACGATAGTTCTACAGAAGCTGAGGTTACCGGAATAGTTGACACTAAAGATAAAAGTTTATACAGTTTGGAGCAACAGCTTTTTAAATTATTATTATATATAAAAGTAAGCATTACTTGAGGCGATTTTGAATTTGCTAAAAGTTGCTGGTCAAAAGTTTATTTCATAACGAAATACGGTTAAAAAACGGATACTGGTCCATTAATTTGTCCATTAGACTGTTAGGAAATGATTTAGAAAACATTATAAAATTATTAGGATTTACTAAATTGAAACATTGCAAAGTATTTAAATCGGAAAATCTTATTTCAATTTGAACTATAATGGTGTCCAAAATTTCTGTAAAAATTTGTTTGTAATGTATGTCTGTCTTGTCAAAGTTATATGTTGTCTTTCTTTTTCAGTCATATTTTCTAAGAAACCATTATATAAAGTATTGAAATGTATTTCGTTATTGAGAAATTCTTTTAATTTAGAGATAAGTGAATTAAGTTTATTTTTGGAATATGTAATATCAGTCAATTTATTCTGTAAAATTTTGGAAAACAACATCAGTTTGCTCAAAAATCATTTTAAAAACCTTTAGAGAAAATATCAAGTTTTTATCCAACAATAACGATTTTAATCCATAAGCTGCTCTTAAAGTCTGATCGTCAATTAAAAAGTTTTCACTTTCAGAAATAAAATTAAAAACGTCAATAAGTTTTTCCTGTATGTGCAACAATGAAAACAACTCTAGATGAAAAAGTGGGAGCATTACTCGAAATTCTATGTTCCATAATTCTATTTAAAATATCAGATCTTTTATTATATTTTGAAAAAAATGACGAAAAACCAGTAATATATGAAAAGATATTCTAACTTCTTTAATTCCGTTACAGGATTTACTTAAAACTAAATTTAATTTGTGTGCGTAACAGTGAGTGAAGTAAGTTGAGGAGCAATATCTTTTATTTTAGTTTGGAGTCCATTAAGATGTCCTGACATAGCGGCAGCACCGTCATAGGTTTGTGCAACTAATTTATTTTTCAAATCAAATTTACCAAATTCGTCGATTAATAATTGAAATAATCTGGACGCAGTTCTTCCACTACTCACAAAAAAAAACCAACAAACCTTTCAACAACTTCACCGTGCATTACATATCTAAAAATTACGGAAAGTTGAGATTTACAAGTAATGTCCGTCGTTTCATCAATTTACCACGAGAAAAATTCGCAATTATGTAGTTCTTCATAAATTTTGCCTTTAATAATGAAGCTAACACTCTCAATTAGGTCATTTTGAATTGATTTAGATGTCCCGGAAACAGTGACGTTATTCAAAAAGTTCTTTAATTTTGGATCATACGTTTTTAAAAAATTTATTAGCTCCTTGAAATTTCCTTTATTATACGAATCGCGTTTTTCGTCATGTCCTCGAAAAGAATTTTCTTGAGAAGTTAAATACATAACGGCATCAATTAATCTCTTTAATATTTCCCTATTTTCAAGGACTTTTTCATTAAAATTTTCTATTTTTCTTTTATGCGCAGAATCCAAGAAATTTACAATATTTTGTTTACCCAGCATTTCGAATTGAATGCAAGATAAAATATGCTCCCGAGATTTTCATGCCTTTCTAAACCTCGTGACAAGTTTTGCAAATTATTAAACACGGCCCTGCCCCAAATTGAGGATTGAACATTAGTAAATAACAAACATTTTCAACAATATAATTTGTTTCTAACTGCTGATGCCGTTAACCACTTGATTTTTCATAATAGCTATCGCTAAACCCTCTGTTTTGTTTACCACCTGTGAAAACTAATGACGGCATTGGCAGTGTAGGTTTGACCATTTCTTTAATTCGTACCTTTTGATCATAACTAAGAGAACTAAATCCATTTAACAACAAATAATCCACCACGTCTGGACAACAAGACATGTCGTTGGGAATATTTTCACCTAGAGCACTCATTTTTCAACCACCTGTTAAATATTTTATGTATGTTTATGTTGTTCTCCCACGAAACCACAAATTGCCACTGTCTTTGTTCTACAAACTGTTGTGAGAGAGGGGATCAACGCTCAACTGCAGTATACATACGCTAGAAAGAGATGAGATGCTACAGACTAGCTGCCCTAACTTTACAGATCCAGAATGTTTATTGATACGCGCCATAATTCAATGAGGTTTGGCTCGCCGCTAGCCTCAGTTCATCCAAGCAAGTACGAAAGCGTGATGAGAGGCCGGGAAATATACATACGTGGATTGGACCACGGCCGTACTCTAGAGTCGGCCGTGATTGGACTATCCGGACTACAATGTTACATGTTCCTGGAAAGGAAATGAAATTTTTTTTTACACTGAAAATTAATTAATGAATTATAAACAACATTGACAATTGAGATATACCTAAGTAGAAATTTCTACTTGTGAAAAATATTAGTTTGGAGATATTCTGCTTCTCCCAAAATTGTAGAGGAGGCTCAGCCTCCCCCTACCTCCCCTGACCAGCAGCCACCGAATTAGACTATTTCTTCCTATCCAGCGGTCACCGAATTCCTCGTTTAGTCATTCTCTAATTATTACAGTTGAATGAGACGGGTGGACATCTTATTAGAAACATTTTCTATTAGCTAACAACATATTGTTTAAACGATAATAAAGAAAATATATTCAGCAACATATTAATTTAAGTTTCCGTTAATGAAGTAATGCCCGATTATTCAAAAATAAGTGACAGCATACCAAACATTCACTGTGTTTAAATACTAACGTCTACAGTTAATTCTAAAGTTAGAATTTTCCCTCGCCCAATACGTACAGTTTTGAGAGCTAAGTATTCCATTTGTAGTGAAGGTAGCCTCAAAAAAATGATATGGGAAAATGTTCTAATCATGAGATGATGTTCTCCGTTTCACATATAAAAATATAATCTTTGCGGATGAACTTTGGTTTATAAGCATGAATCATGTTAAATTTTTGAATTTTCTGTAATTTTGAGTTGCTACAGTTTTTCATTTGTGAAGTCCTTTTGCTTAACGAGATTTTGGGGTTATCTTATACAGGCTGCAAAATTATGGCAGCATCATTGTTTCCTTCATTAAAAAATGATTTTTTCTCTTTTTTTATTTGCGACACTACCAGTAGTAGTAAACTTCAATATTATTAGTTTTATGGTTCTCTCAGTCACTAATTCACTGAGCCATCTTTCTTCAAATTTTATTTTGACTCCTGAATATGATATTTCTTCACCAAAGCCATAGCATTTAACAATAAACACTTTTTTTTCAAGAGTTAGCATAATATTTTGGTTACTTGGATAAATTAATTTTAATGGAATTCACAATAGAAAATTATTTATATTAACCATCAACTATTTGTTGTCATAACTACTATCATACTTTATTATTAAGTGTGAACTATGTATTTGTATTAACCTTGTTATTTGACGTAGGCTATTTTTCTTTATTTTCAGAAAATAAACTGAATTTTCATATTTAGGCATTTTTTTGCCATTCTAAACAATATTTCTATATAATAGTTTTTGATACTGTCAAAAATAACGGTAGTTTATTCTTAGTAAATTTTTAAAATTTTCAAATAATTAAACACATTATACAAAAAAAATCAAGAAAATAGTATCATTTTTGTTTGCTTAAGAACAGAGAGGAGTTTTTACAAAGAATGACTTTCTTGTAAACCCAGAAATAAAAATAATTTCCCTCTTCAGTATTCTTTCATATGCACACTGTATATTACTTTACTAAAATAAATTTTAATTTTATAAACATTTTAGGATGAAAGAAGCCCGCCCCCCCAAAAATATAGATATACGCGGGCCGTTGTATACAAGATTAATTATATTTACCTCCCCCTTTCAGGTTCAATCAACTTTGTCATTCCCAGTCCCTTTACTATTTGCAAATCTTCAAAACCTAAACAAGAAACTACTAAGTTCTCTTCAGACAATAACTACAACTGTGAACTATTGAGAATTTAATGAATGAAGTGCTCCTTGAATAGAATGCGGTTGCAAAGTTTTGTACAATTGTAAGTTGTACGATTTAAAATTGCATTTTACTAGTTTGACACAATACAAAAAAAATAATCCACTTTAGAGTATCTGTTGTGGAGTATAGTAAACTCGAACTGTTCATTGTAAGTGTTTAACAAAAGCTCCAATGGTGTCCCGTTGCTAATTCACTGTCAATGGATTGCTATTCTAACACTATTCTAACCGGCGGGCTCGAGAGCTTCATATTTTACTACGATTTCATCCTTGTCATGGGTCAACATAGGCGCCCGCATGAGCTTTTTCCCAAGGAAAACTAGAAATCCGTTTCTATGTCAACAAAATTGAAAATATATGAGGTGTGATACTTATATGTTACCATTAAACAGCGAAATTTGGATAACACCGATATTAACCGGCCAATGTACACGTTGACTAAAAAGTTAAGATCCAAATTTATAAACAAGAATCAAGTAATATCTACATTTACTAATTAAAAACTGAATGAAGAATAAATATTTCGTTCATTTTGAAATTAGCTAACTAGCTAAGTTAATGCTGACATTAGCCTGTTAGTATCGACATTGGCTGGATGTCGGCCTTTAGCAGTAATATGAACATTAATAAAATGAATACAGAATCTACATAGCCACAAATAAATACTTTATATATACTAATGTTTTATTACTGAAGCTCAATAGAGAGAGAATGAGATGGATAGTATGCCTGATAACAGGACACTGTCCTCTAAATAAGTACCTTCATACTAAGAGGGTGAAAGCGGATTATATTTGACGGATGCGCAGATTGGAGGAAGAAACCTCCACCAACGGCAGTTCGTGGGTCAAGAGATAGGGAGGTCAATTAGAAAAATTTACTGTATTACCTACCCTTTAAAGTGATTTAAATTCCAAGTCGATCCTCCGGTCTTTTTGAGATGCAGAGTGGTCAATTACTTTTCCATTAAAGTCTTTTATCTTCTTTATTAATGCCCTTTCTATGGTAAGCATAGCTAAAGAAGATAACCTTTTCCTGACCCATGGTCTTTCTTAAAAATGTCTTTATTCTTTTTAAGGTGGAAAAACAACGTTCACTTTCGACGGTAGTCATAAGGAGAGTACACAAGATTTTTAACAGTATGACACTTTCAGGAAAAGTATTGCACAAATTATTGTTAATCAAAAGCTGTAACAAAGCAACTGCACCTTCACTATTGGAAAAATCTTCTCGGCTATATAATACTTCTAATTCAGTTTTAAGATTCAAATAATTTATGACTGGATACTCCCTTTAACTAATTTAAACATGTCTTGAGGAAAGCTTTTTTTATAATCTTTAAATCGATCTGCGTGAAATAACTGAGACACTGCTAAATGATTTACTGAAGTCAAACCTGTTTTTGATCTCAGATGTAATTATATCACAAACTTCTAATGAAATTCTCGTTTTTGATTCTTCCGTTTTACATCTCTGGGCAGACTGCATAGATGTATCCTCCAAATCGTTATTCAAAATTTTATTTCTGATGTCTTCAATTTTACTATTAAAAACACCAATACACTTACTTATTTACTGTTATGACATCGATATTACATTTTTTGTAATTGATTGAACAATATATTATAATGAGGCATAACTAAATGAAAAAATTTAACCAGTTAAGAAAATGTTCATTTTGTAAGTAGTTTTTAAACCAATAGCTTAGTTTAGAGTCTTGTTTTCTGATTCATTATCAACGATTTTTTCTAAACAATCTAATAATTCTTTTCGATAGTTATAAACAGTCTCTATGTACTTTGTATTAAAATTCCACCGTGTTGGAGCCGCTTTAGGTAATCTTATCTTAACAACATTATCTATCACGGCTGTTCTTTTTGGCGATTTTCCAAAGAATGAAGAAAAGCTATGTAAATTAGCAAAAAAAAAATTTTATGCTTTTATCCTGACTTGCTGCTTTTTGTAAAATTAAATTTAGTTGATGAGCGTAACAATGAATAAAATTTGATGAAGGATAACTTTTTTTAATTAAAAATACCTATTAACTTTTTTCTTATCAAGAGATGTTTGCTTTATCGTCGTATTAGGTTTTGGACGGCCACCACCTTTGAATTTCATTCAGTCTTCATAACCCAACTTATGTCCATCTTTCAGTTTTAATATATTTTGTACAACACTCATATTTAATAGTAAACACCAAAGACACTGTTTTACTTAATTTCACGACAAGTAGAGATTTACTAATAAAATGTTCACAAATAAAAACATTAAAAACAACGCGACAGAATTTACCGACCAACGTGTACCTAGTCCGCATTAAGACTGGTGACTGGCGACTGCTCTACTAAACTTCGTGCGTTACCGTGTCAGGGTCGTCAGGGACATTGTCCCCGCCAGTGTTTTCTGTCTCTTTTGCTTTCTGACGATTAGCGCATAAGTCTATTTCACTTTAATTCATTGTAAATTCAGTCCGTAGCTAGCTTTGAGGACACGTTGTGGATTGACCCAAGATTTTTAAATTCTGTAAATGAATAATGTAATGATCTAGATATTTGAAAAGTATTGTGCATAGAATGAACTAGAAACTTTAATATATTTTTTAAGAATATTAAAAAATGTATATATTATATATTTTTAAACTTCAGAAAATGAATAGCCCTATTTTTTTATTTGTATGTGGAAGGTCATTGTCCAAATGACCCTATAGAAGAACCGCCAGTGACCTCCACTCATATTTAATGTAATTGTGCACCACTAGGAGCATTGAGCCGAATGAGTTATGACCTTTATCCTGGAAGCGACTGCTCTCTTTTGTAGAGAAAGCAGGTAAGTTTTATTTATGTATTTTTTACTTTCTTGTACCTAATTAAGGAAGTATAGTACTCGTGATTTTTTTCGACCTCGAGATTTTGATTGATATATACGTTTTGAACCCTCCTGAATTCATTCTGGCTATTTTTCGAATGATGTCTGTCGGTCCGTGTGTTTGTGTGTCTGTGGATGTGTCTGTGGATGAGTGTGTGTGGATGTGTGTGTTTGTGTGTGGATGTGTTTGTGTGTGTACACGATATCTCAAAAAATACTAATGGGAGTTTTCCCAAATTTGGCAATTAAGATTTTTAACAACATTTTAGGTGACACATTAAATTTGGTAAATGTGGTACCACCAGAAGAGATACAATGAATGGAAGAAAGAAGGTACATCTTTAGGAAAAAAAAATTAAAAAAATTTCTTTACGAATCTCGACGAATTATAACGATAAAACATAATTTTAAGGAAAAAAATCTGTCTCTATGTCTATAGTATCGCGATAGCAGCCACAATTTTTGAGATAAAGCTCTCAAATTTGGTACATATGTTCTAAAGGCCAAAGACAATAATAAATTCGGTGAATGGAGATCCACAGGATCCAAACTTTGTTGAATTTGTGTTTGACAAAAAAATATATTCTTGGTGAAAGATTATAAATCATGTCTACTATATCAATCTAATAAAATATATTTTCCAGGTACTTAAATAAAGCTATTATAAACTGAACTTTTATGCACAGTTGGCCTCATAAAATTGGGTTAGGATAAATTTTTCAGTTTTGACATTTGAAATGTCAATATCAATAAGAAGAAATTATTAAATATATGACATGAATTATTATTGACAGTATCGAAGGATGTTATAATAATTAATTATTTAAAAATTTTATTGAAATATTTCAAGGTACGCATTTAAAATTTAATTGAGGTAAGTGAAGAATTAAATAGAATGATTTTTTTAGATCAGGATGATATATCCTGGTATAAGAAAATTATGTTTTGGCCACATCAGATATTTTATTTTGTTTATGATTTCATTACTCTTATTTAGTAAATTAAACATGTTTGTTTACATTTACAATAATTATTATTAGTGCAAGATTCTTCGGCTCGGTAGTGTGAAGGACAATGATGTATGTTTCCTCCCAGAATGTTCGGGTTCAAAACCGGACCAGAAGAAATCAACTAGTGAATGATTGTGTCCTCTGGCGTTACTATTCGGAGGATCCAAAATTGTGGGTCCCGTGTATTTGTATTGTGAGAACGTTAAAGATCCCTACCTTACGACAAAGTCTGGGTTCTGGCAATATTTCAAGATTAAGAGTGTCAGTACTTACCCAAGCTTATCTCCTGGCGTCATTATAGTCACAAAATTTTTCTCTAGGTGCCCCAGTTTACAACTGTTTACGAGAAAAAATTATTTATGCTTTTATATTTTTACATTTTCCAGTATAGCAGCGGCGGCCGCTACGTAATTTTAATTTTAAGGGAGTTCTGCAGCAGAACACACAAATGCTTTATTTGCAATAATTAAACTGGGCCAAATTCCGTAGCAAATCAGTATATTACACGTGATCCAGCGTATATGTAAATAATCGACAATGCATTTATTTTTCGATTATAGTGCACGCATTTGGTTGCAGTGGTTAATATAACAATTTTAAATGTTGCAGTCACAGTATTCAGAAACGTGCTTACCTTTCAACTGTCTTATACAGACGACAGAGGCTTCGAGAGAACACGTGAAATCTTTGCATGAACAACACAGTTTCTATATTTTCTTCTTAGAATTGCCTCCTTTGTTTGTGTAAACACATTTATATACAGTGAAAATGATCTTGATATTTGCAAACTTAAAAAAAAATTTTAAATAATTATCAACTAAAAGCTGTTTCTAACTGAGACAACGATTAATATCACATAATTTTGCATATCCTGGACTTTTTCGTAAAATGTCACTAAATCTCTTACTAACCCGCATACCGGGACCTTTGTCAAAGTGTCAAAGTTTGTAATACAATTACACTATAATATCAAGTAGTTCAAGCGAATATCCTAAGGACAAGGAAGAACTTTCTAATTTGTGGATACTGTCCAATATTACATTATAGTTGTTCTGGAGTGGGCTGGAACCTTTGATGTGAAGATATCACTGACGTAGTTTTCCACGAGACACCAAAACACCATTTACTGCATTTGACGCGCATTTCGCCAACCAAGTTGGCATCACCTGGAGACGATTATAACTTAGGTCACCTGGAGATGATTAGAACTGAGTTTTCATCATCCCCAGATGATGCCAACTTTTTTGACGAAACGCGCGTCGAGTGAAGTATATGATGTTTTGGTGTTTCGTGGATAACTATGTCAATGTTATTATAGTTGTTATAATTAACGCATACAGGGTGTCGCGCTTAAATGTGATACAAGCCTGTAACTCCTTTATTTTTTGGCCAATTTAAAAAAAAAATTTAAAATGTAAGGTAACAAAAACTCTATCTACGTGTGATACTGCTTTTTTTATTAATGCAATACAGGGCCTACTTATATGCGTTTTTTTTTAACGTAAAAAACTGCTAATGTGGCTTCATCACGGTAAAATATTTCTCAGGAAATCTGCGTCATTAAGAAAATTTCCGTGCAACCACAAACATAACTTGAAGCATCTGCCTATGTCTCTGTAATGTTTAAATTAAACGATAAGTGCATTGACATATTTAATTAATATTCTGCATAGGAGCTGTTTCAATTTTTCAAAAGTAAGCGCTGCAAAAGTTTCTATAGTTTCTATAATTAAACTTTTAGAACATGGCGAACGTACGACACGGCAAGTAGCCCATGAATTTAATAACACAGTTCCTGAACGAAATATCAATCACTCAACAGTGGCTAGGACTAAAAGATTTTTTGAAAAAACAGGGTCCATTTCAAGAAGCAAAGAAAATCGAGTAGAATTAGAAATGATAAAGGAGAAAACAACATTTTAAACTATTTTAATAATAATCCAGCATCCATTATCTGTAACGCGTTTATATTTAAATATTCACAATGACCGTATTTGGCGATATCTGAAAAATAAAAAATGATACCTTTTAAACCAAAAATACTTCACACGTTGGAGTAAGGAGACCTCGACAGACGTCTTGAGTTCTGTTTGTGGTTGCAAGGAAATTTCCTTAACGATACGAATTTTCTGCGAAATATTTTATATAGTGATGTAGGCACATTTACAACAAATGGGACAGTTTCATCAAATAATATAAGGATGTGGGCTGGCGCCGGAGAGAACCCTCATTGGATTATCAACAGTAGAAGACAATATTGGGGAAAAATTAATGTCTAGTGTGGAATTCTGAATGCGATATTAATTGGACCATTTCTTTTTCGACAAAATTTTAATAGAAAATTATTTTTACAATTTCTACAAAACCAACTATGGAATATGTTATATAATTTACCACTTCAACAAAGAAGACATGTTTATTTTCAATTAGATGGTGCACCCATTCACAATACCGCAGATCTTTGACACTGAATAAGAGAAAAGTTTCCAAATAAGTGTATAGTACGGAACAGTTTTGTCATCGGATGGACGAGTCGATCACCTGATCTAACGCCCTTAGATTTTTCCTATGTGGTACGCTAAAAGAGAAAGTGTATAAGGATCGTACAGCTCATTAATAAAATCAGCACTGATTGTCATGAAATTGCTCCGCAACAACTTAATAATATTATATTAAATGTTATATTAAACAACACTAAGAGAATAGAAAGTTACATTTTATTTAATGGGCGATTAATAGAAGCAAACCCAATTTAGAAATGTTTAACATTTAAAATGATTAGTAGTAATAATTCAGTATTTCAATAGTGTACGATTGTATTGTTTCAAGTTTCTTAGTGGTATTCCTCTATTTTGTTCTTATAATTTGGAAGAATTAGCATGGCAATTTACTTATTTATTTACTTTTATTTCCTTGAAATGTCAGTTTGCAGTTAAATATTTTAAAACTATTTTGTAACAAGAAAACGTTTGACTGTTCCTTTTGACGTAGAAGTTTCTCATGACTCCACAGTTCCTATTTTTCTTAATAACTCTAGACATTTCAAATACAGCAGTGTAGTGTAAAAGTTACAGTGTAGCTTAGATAATAAGATATAGTGTTTATTTATTGTTCATTGTAGTCTGTCATTTGATTATTTTTTCAGTTTTAAATAAGTAAACTTTTTTTGTAATTTGAAGGTAAAATAGCAGTTTGGAAAGTGTGTTGTTTATTTATCTTAATAGGTGATGAATTAGATTAAACTTTTTTAATGTAATATCCATATTTTATCCATATTTTAGTTTTCACTATTAATATTAAAATTATGAATAATAATACAATTTGTTTGAGTTCTTACTGACAATATTCGCCTGAAGATGATCTGAATTTGATGAAACTTGGTGATAAGATGTTTTAAGGGATGCTGAATAGGATATATAATCAATTTTCAATAAAAAAATCGCTAAAGGCAATTAGCAGTTCTTAACTTTAAAAAACGCATCCCAGTTGGTCGTATATTGCACTAATAAAAATAACAATATCACATGTAGATAGAATTTTTGTTACCCTACATTCTAAAAAAAATGTTTGTTGATATCGGCCAAAAACTAAATCAGTTACAGGCTTGTATCACATTTAAGCGCGACACCCTGTATATCATCCTCAATATCTGGATTAAAAATAAGTATTGAGCCTCAGAGATGACTTGCGAGTCGCCATGATTTAATCAAAGAACGTTAATAAAATGCTTGTGATAATAGAAAACTGACTCCAACCACCTCCCCCAACGTGTTGTGGTGGGATCGAAAATTTTTTTACATGTTTCATGGCTTCCACAAAAATTTGTTTTGTATTTGCAATTAACGCGTCTACTCCATTGTCTTTTTTTCTAATTGCCTCACCTACCAAATGCAGGGCGTGGATACTGTTTGGTTGGGGAAAGTAGACCCGCGGAAAGAATGTGATTTATGTATTCCATTCACAATTATTAACCGTAAATGAAATACATGAATTTTTGCATGGCAAATTTTTGTGATCATTTGCATCCTCACTTACTCATTGGGAGAAATATTATATTCCTAGTATATGGTTTCGCAGAGATCTGGGGACTAATGGGTAATACTCTCCCTTGCCGCACAGGCCTTCTTTTGCCGACTGGACAGTATATGTTACATCCATTAAATGTGGAACGACAGTTTTCAGCAACTGGCCAGCTTTAAGTATATACCGTATTGCATCGGTCATTAGCATTGTAACTAATGTAAATAATTATTATAACTAACTCGATGTACGACGTGCCGATTGTGACGTGTACTTAATACATATTTCGGGTTAGTTCTCTGCGACACCGCTCTATTATTCAGAATTTGGCCCAGTCTAGTGATTTTTTTTTTGTCTTAAATTTTGTCTCATTCTGTGAATTCAAATATATCTATTATTTTCTTTAATAAGCTATGAAATATTCTGTGCTTATTACACCAACGAATTCATATCCTCATTATAGATATAGCTCTGATGGTTATGTACACACGCACAATTTCCATAATATATTCCATGTTTAGTCTAGTTCACAAGTTAAAAACGGTGTTAATTAGTGATAAAGGTCGTAAAAATATGGGCGATAGCTCATTGGATTCGGAATGACGTCTAGAAAAAATGTATGAAATTGTTTACCAGTACATAAAAAATTGCAATAGTTATTAACAAATTAAGATAAAAAAGGCATTTAGTTTTTCGCAAATAATTCAGATACTATTAATAATTAAAAAATTTAAAAAAATAGATTCTTAAAGAGGACGAAATTTCCTAACTCCCGGAACTGTACCTCCATTATTAATAATTTTAATTTAATGGTGAAAATAGTGCTCCGCGCGGCGAGCGACGCTGCCGCAGACTTCAGAATCCAACCGTAGCTGTAGCAACACAAAAATTTTTTTAGCTATAAAATATTAATTAAAAAATTTCAAAAAAATTATCGGATCATCTAGAAATCCTAAGGAACAATATCCACTTAAAAAATTTTTTTATCCATTTTTCATAAAATGTGCTTATTATTAATTAACAAATTTTTTTGGAGTTCACATTTATGTTTATAAACAGATAATTGTTAAACTAAAGACGTGAAAATTATAACCGATGCTGGATACATTGTGACAAGTATACTTTATGAAATTCACATCACGATATTTTTAATTGTCATAGTTCATTAGTTATTAATATTTTACGTTAACGAAAAACTAATAAGAAATAAAAAAAGGTGAAAAAATTTATTTTATTAATATTTGTTATTATCACTGTTTTTGTATATCAAAACACTATTAGATTTTATAATTTTTAAATTTTTAGTGGTATTCGTTTAAAAAAATTTTATGAACAAATGGATTAGTTGCGTATTTTAGAAATTTCTTTTGCCAAATTATTAGTGGAATGATATGATTTAAAAAAAAAATTGTTCTTACAAAAATTATTTTATTGTTAATAATCATTTTTTAACTTTTTTCATTCTTTAAATACATAACTGATACTAACATATTTTTTCTTAAAATCGATAATTGTAACTGTATTGATTTTTTTAATACGTGTAAATGGCATAATCTTAACAAAAAAAAATCATTACAGCCAAGTGGTTGGGAGAGAGTCAATAATAATACAGGAGTGGAATGAGGTCACAAAGAGGTGTCAAAAAGTGTTCTGATATACATGACATTCTATTTTAAAAAATGTTAATTGACCCTGTAGAATCGTCTCGGCTTACTCTGTATATTCGAAAATAATTTCCGGTTATAGACTTTTTTGTCTAGTTTATTTATGTTTTTAAATCAAGTTTCTAGCTATCATAGAACTCGACATATCGAAGTAGGATGCTCTATTGCCCCACCCTGTATATTTACTCTTTCAATGTAAATACTATACCAAGAAGGCCACTTACTGTTATTAATATTGGTTATAGCTTAGATTTCTTTGCTTTAGAGCCTATAGGTTCGGTAAGTATGTAAGTATCTACTCGTAAATCATTTTAACCTTTTTTTTTTTGAAAACACTTGTTTGTCTTATGTACTTAAAAACCTAAAACATTAAAACATTTTTTTTAAATAATGTATCATTATTTAACTGTTTTTTTTTTTCGGGTATTATAACAAGGAACACACGTTTGCCAAGGAGTCCATCATAGATTTTAACATCACGTTTAAAATTTTAAACGGAATGAAAACGCCAAATACGCTAGTATTTTGTTTGTGGAGCAAGTTCTGTCCTAAAATCTAAAATAGTCCTAATGTTATGTGGTACATTTAAAATGACCGTTGAGAGTTGTGCATTTGTAGTCGTGTTACACATTCGCATTAATATGGAGACGAAAACAAGGTAGGTGCAAAAATGGATTTAGTGAGGTGCTAATTTTATTATTTTTATATGTTTACAAAACGTTTGATTTTTTTCTTAAAATCTGTAAAAAAAACAACCTTTCCTATAATTTTAATGTCCTCTGAGAGGATCACGAATTAAAATTATTAATTAAAAACTTTATTACTACAAAGTGTCAATACTGTTTAAAATAAAATACTGAATATACGTAAAATAAGTAAACTGCTGACGGGCCTATTTCACGCATAATCATGGATCTGTAAATTTATGTCTTTGGGAATTATCACAGATGTAATATATCACACAGATTTCCAAACCACTGGAACAAACACATTGGGACAGATCATTTGATTGAGAGGTATATAGCAGAACTATTGATTTACTAAACCTATAGCCTTCTAATAAGTGTCACAGAATATTTAATTTTTGATACTCTAGAAGACACTGGAAAGACTTATCATAGGCAATAATTACTAGGTCTTGGTATGAGATTGAATATAGTAATTGTATTTATTTATGTGCTATGCATAATTATTAAATGGGTTTTAGTTAAAACCTCTTTAGAAACGAAATTAATGACATAATTTGTGAATATACATCTACAAAAACGTTAAAATGTAAGAAATCGATAATTTTGTAGACTGTGCATAATCATGACATAAAATACTAATTACATAGATTAAAATAATAATAATTAGCAAAAGTGTAATGGCGGGAATAACCTTCCAGGTACACGAATTTCATTGATATAAAATAGGATTCTTCTTTGAACTTTCCAGATTATACATGTAAAGTTACAGATTTCCAAGCTGAGCCGTGTTCGAGAAGAACGTATCACACTACAGGCCACCGACATACATACACACTCATGGATGCACAGAAACACAGACGGCATGACGATTTGGATGAATTTGCTATTTTCGAGTCTTAAAACATCCATTTTCATCATAATCTGGAATTTGATTTTTTACAATGTCAATTTTTTATCTAACTTACAAAATAGTAATATAAGTACTAGAAATAATACTTAAATAGGAACCAAAGCCGAAATCTTCTCAATTTATTTAATTGAAGATTAAATAAATTTTTGCCAACACACACTTCTTAATGACATAAATTTGTATCATACTAAGAAAAGGTGGGGATGGATAGGTTGATGTCATTTATATGGATTTTTCTAAAGCGTTCGACACAGTAATAGACCATGGTATTTTATTAAAAGAACTATAATCCTTGGGCTTCAACCTAGAATTAATTTTTTTTTAATCTTCGTAACAGAAATCAATTTGTACTATACCAAGGTCCTAGATCTATGGAATTTATATCTTAATTAGGCGTTCCACAAGGTTCGGTATTGGGCCTTTTATTGTATATCATATTCACAAATAATATCGTACTTGCCTTCAATGTTCATTTCTCTTATATGATGATGACTTGAAAATTTACTATAAAGTTGATAGTATATAATAATAATAATAATAATAATAATAATGTCTTTATTAAAGTAATTGTAAATATAATTTTACAATTAGCAATACAAGGCGAAGTCTAGCCACGGCTACTCCACTTAACCTTATCACTTATTATATAAATATATACATAAAAAAAAAAACAGAAATAAACAAGTGATATTGAATATAACAAATATTGAATATAACAAATATACGAGGATAATATAAAATCTAAATTAATACACCAACTGAACATGAGACAAAAGTTGAAACATAAGAGAACCATACAGTAGACGATAGGTTGTTCATTATGAAGATGTTCTTATTCGACTAGTTAAGATGTTAAAAAAAGATTTTTTACTTTTCTTCGAAAACTATTTACGGGTAGTGTTTTATGTTGATCATCAACAAAGTTATAAATTTTGACGGCGTTGTAGCAGAAAGATCTCTGAAACATGGTTGTTTGAAATTTAGGTAATGCCAATTTTTGAACATGTCTTACATTCACATTATGAAGGTTGTATCTAAAATTTAATTTATCACGGAGATACGATGGCGTGGAAGAGAGAAGCAGACGATGAACAAATATTGACATAGAATATTTGAACAGATTTTCAATATTGTGCCATTTAAGTTCTTTGATTCTGTTAGAAACATGGTCATACTTTCTTAAACGAAAGACATACCGACAACAACTGTTCTGAACTTTTTGCAATCGATACAAATTTAATTTGTCTAAGCATGGAATGTAACATATATTACAATAGTTTAATATTGGTAAAACTAGTGACTCACAAAGTTTTTTACGTAGTTTGTAGTTTATTAAGCTAATATTACAATAAAGTAATTTTAATGCAACATACGATTTTTTTATCAATTGCGTAACATGATCAGAGAAACGCATGCTATCGTCGAATATTAAACCTAAATTTTTTACCTTACTCATTATTTTCAAAGGTTCATTATTTATGTTCAGGATCAAATTTGATTTTACGAAGGCCCTAACTTTTTTTTTGAGAAAAGCAAATAACCGAGCATTTAGATGGATTAAGCTTTAAATTATTTCCTTTTGAATAGTTTGTAATAGAACGAAGATCTGCATTTATGTTATTACAAGCTGTATTGATAGACTTGGGATCAAATGAGTAGAGAAGTTGGGTGTCGTCAGCTACCCTTGCATTTTTGTTGAATTGACACATTTAAATAAATCTGCTGTATATAGTAAAAAGAGAACTGGACCCAACACTGATCCTTGAGGAACACCAGATGTGATGGTGGAAATGTTTGAAAAAGAATCCCCAAGAACCACTCTTTGAGTCCGAGAATTTAAATATGTCCTAAAGAAATTAGCTGAGATGTTGTCAAATCCATATTTTAATTTAGCACAAAGTGTCAAAGGCTTTAGAGAAATCTAATAAAACAAGTGCCGAGGCTTTACCTTTATCCAATGATTTAAAAATGTCATCACAAATATTTAGTAACACAGAGGTAGTGCTATGACCTTTTCTAAAACCCGACTGTAAATGAGAGATAATATTATTTTTTGACGCATAGTCGTATATTTGAGGCTGAATAAATTTTTCTAGAACTTTTGCCATTGCAGGTATTATGCTTATTGGTCTTAGATCAGAATAATTTTCAGGACTATTTGTTTTTGGTAGAGGTTTTACTAACGATAGCTTCCACTGGTCTGGAAAATAGCCAATTTCTAAACAACAATTAATGATATGTGTAATATGTACAGCAATTACGGATGTGCAATATTGTAGCATCTTGGCGCTAATATTATCACAACCTTGAGCATTTGAATGAAGTTCCAGAATGATATGTTTTATTTCATCAATTGTAGCAAACTTAAAAGAAAAAGTTAAGTCATTATCAAATTTTTTGTTTTCAAAGCAAGACACAGCATTTGCACAGTTATTTGGAGGACTATATACAGATGTGAAATAATCATTTATGGCTTCGGGATTTTTTAATGTCTGCGGTATATCAAAATTCTGTTTGGGTTTTATATTCAAATTTTTTAAGGCTTTCCAAAGATCTTTTTTATTATTACTTTCTTGATTTTGTGATAAATAGGCTGCCTTTTCACGTCGAGTGGAAGAAACAATTAAATTTCTAAATTGCTTATATATGTTACGATCATGCGGACTGTTCGATTTTTTATATTTGCTTAATAATTTATCGCGTTCTACCATCATTTGTTTTATACCATTTGTAAGCCAAGGTGCATATGGTTTTGTTATACGAGATGTTATAAACGGTGCGTGTTTATTAAATAACAATATAATATTATCAGTTAGATAACATATTTTATCATCTATATTATTTAAATAAAAGATATCATCCCAGGGAATACTTTTAAATCCACCAAAAAGTGTTCTAATGAAAAATGACTGAAATTTCTATATGTTAGCATTATAGTTTTGTTTCTTGGAACCGTACATTTTATGTCGCAATAGACAGCATTGTGATCCGAAATAAGGTCTGCATTTAGAATTCCAGCATTTGTATACATAGAGGGTTGGTTAAAGTAGATAACATCTATTATTTTTTTCAGAGGTGTTCGTAATTCTGGTTGAATCATTAATTAGCTGAGTGAAATCGTAAGCAGAAAAGCATTCTAAAACAGGATTATCACAATAATGATCGACATTTACATCTCCTAAAATAATTATATTTTCATATTGAGTTGTAGCATGTGACAGAATATCATCGAAATGTTTTATAGACGCAGTTAAATTATTTGCAGGCACTCTGTAAATAACTCTAACGAGTAAGTTAAGCTTACCGATTCTTACATTTAAAAATAAATATTCTAAACCATCTATACTAACAAAATCATTTAAAACTTCATTTGCTGAAAATAAATCGTTTACATAAATGCCCACTCCCCCTCCCCTGCCAACACGATCTTTCCTAAAAAAACGAAAGCTGGGAACATTAATAATATTGGAAGAGATGTTATCATTCAACCATGTTTCCGTAACACAAAATAAGGAAAATTTATTTTCAATTAATAAGTTACAAAAAGCATCAAATCCCGTAAATAGTGAACGAGCATTTAAGTGACCTATTCTAAGCGAGTTGTTCATAATTAATCTTAGCTCTTAATTGATCTATTTTAATCTTACGATAATTGCACAACGGATCGTCCACAGTATGGTCTACTAACAAATTGGTTTTGAATTTGATATTATATTCTTTACAATTTACACAAGATGAAGTTTCAGACACGCAATCACGTTTTTCATGGGATCCGGAACATTTTGGACAAACTGGTGAATCAGCACGGCAAATGTTTTTTATGTGACCATACTTATTACACTTGTAACAGCGACGAAGACTAAAGTGTTCCTTAACAGGACATCTTCTCCAACCAATATATAGAGCTTCTTTTTTCAAAGCTAAGGTGAATACTGACGGTGGCAATTCTAATACAATATTATACAAGTTATTAAACTTCAATTTGGTAACCAGCTTAATGTCATTTTCGGTGCAGTTGAGATTATTATCAGAAATAATATTTTTTATAAGGTCTGGATCAGTGACAGAGTTAGGTTCCACACTGTATACTATTACTCGTGGATTAAACTTTTTTCTTCGCTTATATTATAAACATTGCCTATAGTTTGAGTTAAACGATCTCTTAATTTATTTAAAGAAGCATTATCACCACATTTAATGAGCATCCCATCTTTAATTAGTCTTGTACTAATTACATTGGCGTTTATTTGGCTAGGATTTATTTTAGATTTGATATCGTTTTCAACTTGAATATTCGAAATAGCGTTATCAGTTGATTTGACAAATAAAACAGGTGATGCTTTTTTTAGATGTTCATTTTTTTCTTACAACATTGCTATAAGAAATGCTAGGCTTATCGTATGATACAGAATTAATCGTACTTACAATGTTTTGTTCTCTATCGGACAACCTTGCTTTTTGTAAGGCCACAATATATTCCAGGTCATCTACTCTTTTAATTAATAATTCTTTCTCACGAAGAAGACAATTGTTTTCACTTTGTAAAAGTAACTTAGAATCAGTACTGCTACCTTCACCACTACACTGTCCGCTAGCACCGGAAAAAATGTCATTATTTATTTTATCACAACAACCCCTGCACATCCAATCTTTTTTAATCACCTTTACTACTTTTGCCACAGCTTCAAAACATAATGTATGTATAACTATGTCACATTCACTATTATTACATCTGATACCACCTCTAGAAACTTTATTATTACAAATACTGCAATTTTTGCCCTTTTTCTCAGCAGACTCGGAATCATCGTCCGCCTTAGTCGGAATCGTGAGAGCATCGCATATATCCGACTAATAAATTACAGGCAGAAATAAACACACTCAATGACTGGTGCAGCAAATATAGATTGTCTCTAAATATCAGTAAATGCAATATGGTTACGTTTATTATGAAGTCAAATATGTTACAACTGGATTACGATATTAACGGTACTACACTGTCACGTTGCAAAAATTTTAAAGATTTAGGTGCCACTTTTGATTCCAAACTGTCTTTTAGGGAGCATATAAATAATATTGTATCGTCATCCTTTAAAATACTTGATTTTATCATGCGTATTTCCTGCGATTTTTATAATACGACTACACTAAAGACTTATACAACACCCTGGTACGACCTAGGCTTGAGTACTCAAATATGGTTTGGGCACATGCTAGATATACATATTAATAACATTTAAAGACAGCTTTTAAAATTTCTGTCATTTAAAAGTGACCATATGTATCCCCCTGTTGGTTATGGTCATGATCATTGTTGCTAAATCATTTCTCATACTGTTCTATAAAGTATCTTAGAGACGTGCAACGTGTTGTACCTTCATTTAAACTTTTAAACAATAAAACAGGCTGTCCACAATCATTGGAAAAAATTAATTTCAGAGCATCCACCAGGCCAACTAGATTCACATCTTTATTTTATATACCAGATGCGTTCACAAGGATTTTAATGTTTTCTCCATTATACGTTTTGTGTCATAATTATAAAGTTATTGTGTAAGATGTTGATATTTTTAATAGTAAACTAAGTCAAATTAAGTAAAACTTTTGTTAGTTGACTATTTTGTTATATTAATCACCTTAACTTATTACTAATATTAATTTCATTTCAAGATATATATGTTATATATATATATATATATATATATATATATATATATATATATATATATATATGTATATATATATATATATATATATATATATATATATATATACACGTACATCATGTTACTACTCTATTTCCAGCCCTGTAATTGGAATGTAAATTCTATTGAGCATGTGTATGTAAAATAAAATAACCTTCCAGTACATTTCGTGGAATCAGTTTGCCCGTTGCTTCCATAGATTTCCATAATGTTTCATTAGAAATGTGACAATCTTGATTAGCTTCCATTTTCGGCATTTCAGATGACTATTTCAAACAGACAAATCAACAAATAAAACACATATACTGCAACAAAAGCAGGTAATGCGACTTTCATTAAATCGAGGAATATTGAATGCACAATATGAAATAAAATGAATGGGAATGGGAATAGGATGGGAATAGGACTAGTTAAATCGTGGAATATCAAAAACACAGTATGGAACAAAATATTGTACGTTACACATTCGTTAAGTGATTGTTATAAGTACCTGTTTAAAAATTCCAGACTCGACTCCTGCATCGCCTTGTTCGTAAATATCTAACTCGTACTGTAATACATCACTTACCGGACTTTTAACATAAATAACCATTTCATCAGTAAGTCTTTATTTCAATTTATAGGTTAAGATAACTCTCTAACGCGTAGCTCTCCGAAATGAACTCAACGGAGTCTCTATAACAGTAACATTTGAATTTTGTTTTTCAAAATTTTGAACTATTAATGCATCAGCAATGCGTAGTTGTGAAAGTGTTTTAGTTTCTTCTTTTTTTTCAATGAAAATTTGCTTGTAGTTTGTCCCTAATTCAATACTAAATATTTGAAATAATGCACGTCTAACAAGCGTGTGCGCCTATGTCTAAAAATTCAAACAGAGCTACCCACAATGCCCTAGATGTGATTTGGACTTCACAATGAAATGTCGTCTCTCTTTACCTAACATAATATTCTAGAATTTTTTGGAGGTTACTATACGATGACTTGATGAAAACATTTTTAAGTTATAGAAGAAGCGGCAAGGGCAGTTATTTCAAATTCGCTGTCCAAAAAGTCAAAAGTACTGTATAAACTTGCCTGCAAATGCTTTCAAGTTCAAAGTCTTACAAGTTTTTTACAAGGAGTTTTATTAGTTTATTTTCCCGGAAAAGCGGAATCCAGCAGACTTTCAACTTTGTGGAATCAATATTTTAATAAAAATTATAATTTCTCTGGAGTACAATTTTGACAAATAAATTTATTAATCTAATTGCTTTTTTAAAATGACAAGCTGATTTTATCAATAGATGAAATAAAAAAGGTTTTCGACGGAAAAAGGCGACGAAATATATTTAATAAAGAATATATTTTAAACTCAGAGTTTTATAACAGATAAACTAAAAATTATGAATCTTTCAGGTGGTATTAATCGTCGGAGTATTTGAAGCATGCCGCAGACAAAAATTACATATATAGTACCTCAAGATATTGGAGGATTTGGGATCTTTCATTAGAATAAATATACCGAATACTAAAGATAAAATTTCAATAGAATTTACAATTACGGAAGGAAATTTTGAGAGAATAAATTTATTGCAAATATGTAGATTATTCTGTTCTTAATCCACAACATACTAATAATGAACGTTTCCTCATTAAATATAGAAGTGGTATTACTATTCAACAATAAAATTACAGAAACTGATGGGACGGCATTATGTTGACGCACTTCACACCTGATTTGTTTTAAAATAAATAATACAATATTAACATTTTTTAAGTTTGTGCATATTACAAAGGGAGATAATTGAAACAGAAATTAATTAATTGTTCAATCTTAAAATCAGCATAATTTCTACAGATTTATTCAATAATAACATTAATAAAATATTTCATGTTGACAAGGACACTCCCTACGCTCATCTCTTTGCTAACTCCCATCATTATTAAAATCGTTTTAACAATGAAAGTAAATTCTTTTCTCACACATAACTAATACTTCTAGATTTCCGGACAATAGGTACCAATAAAATTACTATAGAGGGACTCTGATCTGGTTTTGCCGATTTCTATGCCGTACTTGACTTTCATTGACAAAAATTTTACAAATTTTACAAAAAAAAGACATTTATGAATGGGTTTTTCAAACTCTATACCTGCTACCTGTTTAATGAATAACTAGAGGATAATAGCAAAGACTCGACGATATTCACTAATATATTTTAAATGCTGTTGTGTTCTTTTGTGAACCTGAGCCGGCAAATCAACCAAAGTTTACCTACAAATTCAGTAAAATTGTGAATGAACTTCTTTGCATAATACCAACTTTTGTGCACAGGTGTTTAAAACTCACTGCCTGTCAAAGTGTGTTACTTATATTCACTTCATTCCTTATATTTCTAGCTATTCTTTACAAATATAGAGACAGGCCTGCTTAAATCTGGGACAATGTAACTTTAATTTCCTTGTTTGTTTTCGTTCCTACCATATTCGCTTTGCAATCGATCAGAAGAATTCATCCACACGTAACAAATATTGGATTAGCTTCATATTCTATCTGCTTTATTTGTAAATTTAAAATAAGAAATAATTAAAAGTCTAGTTAATTATGGCTTTTTTAATTAAATACGAAAATTTTTTATTATTTATAACTAGTTTAATAAAAAAATTTCATAGGTTTGGAATATTGCATATCTAATCATATGCTAAATATTACTAGTTTTTAATGTGGACTTCTTACTGGTAAATGTGTACACAGAGTGTGTCAAAGTTAAATATACATACGTTAATTAGACAGAAGGTACTTTGGTGTTTTCAAATTACACATCATTAATGAGTTCATTTCTTTCAATACTGAGATATAGGGCAGTTTATTGACTTTGGCCAAATCTTTCTTTGGTCATAACTTTTGAAACACCCGGTATAATCTGTTTATATTTGTTATGTATATTTCATTTATTTTACTTAAAAAAACTCCATAAATATCAAAATCAAGGGCCAGGTCCGGAATTTAAAAATATACTGTCATTGACTTCTTAAAAAACAACCCTCTGTAGCATAATTTTGAAAGTCTGTTCTGAGATTTGAAAAGATCATAAAAAAATAAGTCAAATGGCGTACTTTTCAGTTTCCACACTTTCGTAATTTTCTAAATACAGTCCCGTTTTTAACGTAACGAGGAAATTGTTGAAAAATATTACGTAACCTATCACTAAAATTTTATCTAGAATTTTATTAACTCAAGTTGCTATTAACTGTATTTCCCATAAAAATATTTAGTTCATTGCCACAGTACAAATATCTGTTTGATATTTAAATAAACAAACAGACAAAATCTGTCATGAATTTGTAATTCAAGCTCTTGTAAAATGAATATCAGTATAAAATATTCTTTGTTGCAATAGTATACAAAATATTCGAGCTTTTCTGGTGTCCATTGAATATTGATTCTTGAGAGTTTATCAATAAATATGGCGTATTCGCATTGTAATGTCCACACTAATATTTCAAGGTCAGATAACCTTCAAGATTATTAAAAACTGAAAATCGATTTGAAGTTCCTATTGTGGTGGTTAATTTTTACAATTTTATCTTTAAGAAATCTGTTAATTTAAGTAGTAGCTGGGAGTATTCTTTGCAACATTGGAAACTGAAAAATTCGCATAACCTAACTCATAACTCACCGTTATAGTGAGTCCCAACGACAGAAAATATTGTGCGGAATTTTGCAGTAATGTTCCGCAGTATTTTCACACCGTCTCTCTAATAATAAGCGTCTAACAAAATGTCAAAACAATAAAAACTAAGTAGTAGTTTTTATCTGTGCAGTGGATCCTCTGGTCAATTCGAAACAAAATATTTAAAGTGCATTCGGAAACCTTTTTATTATATTGGTACTCTTCTTGCTAGATATAAACAGCATAAATTAAAATCATGGCATCAAAAATCTCTTAAAAATTTATTAAACTTGTATAGATTATATAACAGTGGAATAACAGTGAAAAACGTAAATGCAACTTCTTGGTAAGAGTAGACTTTCACAAGGTTCCAGTAACAACTTATTGCAAGAATTAAAAAGTAAAGATCCTGAGAAATTCATTAATTACCTTAGAATGACACCCCAAAGCATTTGACAACTTATTGCTTATTTCTATATTTCTATTTATCTCCATTTCTGTTTAAAGTTGTCACCTCAATTGACAGACAAATTTTGAATTAATTAAGTTCCGCTGCCATCGGTTCCGCCAAAAGTTATATAGAGTGGACTATTTCTGGAATAATAATTAAAAATGCAGAATTGCAATATGGCCGACACTTGACCAATGAAATCAATAAACGTTGAACACGTTCCTCTTCTGTTCCGTTTTTAATTAATTTCATTTAGTCGGAACACCATATTATAAGTGTTCTGTGATATTCGAATTTAATTATATTTGAATATGATTCTACTAATCCGCTCTATAATTTCGAAAGTTGCGTGTTTCATCTTAGATCATAATGAAAATGTGATAAATTAATGACAATGACAATAACAATCATAAATGGTTCAATGAAGGAACAATAATTCGGCAAAGAATTGTAAAAAACTATTTTTTTGGTGAATTAAATAAACAAGTTGAATAATAAGTAGTTTTATTGGTTACAACAACATGAAAATAAAATTAAGTTTAATAAATAATCACAAAAAAAAACCATAAAAGTAAATCTGGTAAACGGGAGAAACTCTTAACTTTCCCTCAAATAGATTGAAGTGGAATTCTCAAAAACAAACAAACAACAAATTGCAATTTCAGAAAAGTAAAGACCTTACCTACTGACCTAACACACAAAATATTTAATAATAATAGATATTAATGCTACTACGAAATCATACTTTCAATAATTTTTGTACATCTTCAATCTTCATACATATTTATTACACATAAGTATCGACGGCAAGCTATCTCTAGTTATTTTAGTGTATTATCTTATAATTATTTTATCGAGTTGTTAAATTTAAGACATTACTTTGCAAACAAATAAATTGAAAAATCATAAATCACAACCAACAGTTTTTTATCTTTGATTAAAGAGAAAACAGCAATTTATTTCGCATTTCATTTTCCTTTTTCATGTTGGCACCGCAGTCACGTGAAGTTGCCATTTTAATAATTAATATTGAAATAACTTTTTCAATGTTTCAACCGGAATAGTTAATTTGTTCTACAATGAAAAATTTTAATTATCAATATTTTAATTCCAATATCGTCGCTGGATAACCACTAAAATGCCACTAAAATTAAGCCTCATTGTCTGGTTATGACACATTAGATTCTTTTTATTAAATAAATTTAAATTATGAGACATTTAAAATATATCATAAAAAAACATCATTCTAGGTTTTTGTATTTGGCTATTAATAAAAAAAATTTGATAGTTCCATCTGTAATTAAATAATATGTAAGTATTAATAATATATTTGCTATATTTTACTTAACTTCTGACACAAAAGAAAAATGAACATATTTATTTTACCCTTATTAAATAATATGTTTAAAAAAACTAAACGATATATACTGAGATATAAATCGTTAAGGGATGCAACTTCGCATTATAGTATCATATTCTATATCGTCTCACTCATATTACTTGTATCTTGATAAATCCCTATCCATAACCTTATTCAAAGTAATTTAGGCACTGCACGGTTTGTTTGACGATGCAGCCAATATTTGCGTAGTACAAGGCTTAGCAAGTATATAATTTGTTTACTTTCTAGCTTACCATGCATAAGGGCAGAATGGGGCTGTCCGAGGCGGGGCTCTTAACAATACATATCATCCTAACAGGATAAAAGAATACACTATATATTTAAAGAGGGGGTATATATATTCAAGGCCCTGCCAAGTTTAAATCAGTAGGGTACTAACAACCCTTAGTGTATATTAGTTATTCTAGTGAGTGAAAACATGAACATGTCGCGATCATTTTTTGTTGATTCGCTAATAAATAATCAACAGAAAGACTTGCACTCAAGATATTTACCACAAAGTATAAGTGAAAGACCAATGTTGCCTTATCCTCAAAATTACATAAGCAGTTACTTATTTTCGCTAAGTTTAGCCCAGCAACAACAACAACAGCAGCTGTTGCAGCAACAATTAAATATGGGTCAACTTAACCAACAACACAAGGTTCCCTTACGTCCAGTACCATCTTTACCGAGAATATTACCACCACTTCAACCAATACTAAAAGATCAGATGTCACCAAAGCTTTACCAAGATTTGCCGTCGCCAAAAAAATCTCCAGTGCATCAACCAGGCTCAATCTCACCAAGTTATCACAGTCCTCTTGTGTCACCAGCTCACAGAATTTCACCTATACACACAGAAAGTCGTGAGTCTACCCCCACACCACCTCTAAGTCAAAATGGACGATCAGAGGACCATTTCACTCCTACAAATAAAGATTCAAGTAAGAGAATAAGAACTGCTTTTACTAGCACTCAGCTTTTAGAGTTGGAAAGGGAGTTTTCATCCAACATGTATCTGTCTAGACTAAGGAGGATAGAAATAGCTACTGCACTTCGTTTATCGGAAAAGCAAGTGAAAATTTGGTTCCAAAATAGACGGGTAAAATACAAAAAGGAGGATTTGCCCGCTGGCGCAGCGAATTCTACGAGTCCTTCGGGAAAGTGCTGTTGTTTGAGAACGTGCTCTAGTGGAAGAAAAAACGAAAAGTTCCAGTTCAAGTTGCGAGGATCTTGATATTGATGTTACTAATGTGGATGAGCACAATATCCATGACATGCATATTTGATTATTCGAGTAGGGCGAGATTTACTAGGATTTTTATAATAGATTTGTATTAAATGTATATTTATTTTTGATATCGAATTTTGTAAATAAGATAATATATTTTGTATATATTTTTGATACGATGCCAAAGTTTTATAATAAATTATATTTTAATAAATATGGTAATCTCACTTTTTCCTCCCTTCTAGTAAAAATTTTACAAATTTCATAGACGTAATATTAAATGTAATGTAATATGTATTAAATTTTGAAAACTGTAATCTCGAAAATAATTATTTTTAATTTATTTTAAAAATATTTTAGTACTTCTTGTGCAACCTCTGAAAAGAAAACTGTACCAAGTGGGTAGAAAGGTTTAAATAGAATATCTACGATGTGAATGAATTAAGTGTCAGTAATCAAAAGAATGTTTTAAGAGGTTATTTTTTTTTTAGTTTTAAATATAAATATGGAAAAGTGTTCATTTTTTCACAAAATACGAATGTTGTTTTTTACACATACATTTTAAATTACAGAGTTGTGCAATATCACTAATTTTCGTTCAGGCTTAACGAACTGTTAAATTCTCTAGTTTTTTTTTAAATTTTGTATTGATTCTATTAATTACATATTAACATATAATATGTAATTTAGAGTAAAAAAATATGATACTATGTAATATGGAGATAAATAATATGAAAGTTGTACACAATATATTTTACAATTCATGACAAATTTTTACCAATAATATAATATTATGATTATTACACACAAATATTTGACGCAAATATGCATAGAAAGTCCCCAAATATAGTTAATAATTTTCTACTGCTGACGCACTTTAAAATTGTTTTATATTATTAAAAAAATATATAAACTTAAGTATACAGTGTGAGTCAATAGTGAGTTCTCCTTCGATAACCTTTGAACCGTTAGTGATACAACAATTTATTAAATACAAAAGTCTTTTGGGTTGATAAGATCTATCATTTAAAATTACTGTGAAATCTACAGGGTGCTTAAATTTTCTGTTATACACAAAAATGTCTTTTTTTTAAATGGAATACCCTGTATGGTTTGTCACCATTTTATTAAATGAAAAGAGTATTATACAGTGATATTTTGTTTTTTGGATTTGCATGCAACATTGCCAAGTTATTTAACATTTTCTGGAAATTTAAGGATTTATAAGGGTCCGTTTAATAATTTTTATTTACCTATGAAAACAAGCTGGGTAAGCAAATATTATACTGTTCTTAGTTCATACTACACGCTAAGTATTAGTACCTTTTTTACATTATTCTATTTTACAGGGTGTCCATGACGGCATGTCAATTAATGCGAATTTCAAATGGGAAAAACTCTGTTTTTTAAATGGAACACCCTATATTTTTTATGTGGTTGGATTCCTCCTTCAAATTGCTTTCTTTATTTGTATAACACTTCCTATACCTAACTGTTGAAGTTTTCGAGAAAATTAAGGTTTTCTCTTTAACCTTGCGATCATAGTAAAAATTAATAAAATTTTATCAAGAATGGCTTTGGAAAAAGAACAATTGCGATCAGGCGAAAAATTATTTTCTATAAAATCGTAAAGGAAACAGTAAAAGTAGCAAATTTATTGAACTTGAATGACAAAATCTACACCCCACCTTAGGTATGTACATAACAAAATAAAAGTGTAATTTTGAACGTAAACAGTAAATAGAAGAGAAAAAATAAAACTAACGGTTCAAAGATTATCGAAGGAGAACACACTATTGACTCACCCTGTATATATTTTTTATAAATATCAGTAAATCTTAAATGGATAAATAATATGAAACTCCAAAGAACTACCTTGTAAGTTATAAAGCATTTAAAGTTTTGTGAATAAAATTATCCAAAGCAGTGCTGAAAAATTAGAATAACACGAAATAAATAGTTGAACAATTGTCCAAAATTTCAAAACTGTTTGTATAGTTAGGATTATGAAGTAAAAAAAAAGAACTTTTTGTATTTATCAGTTGCATTTTTTTGATTACTGTTACTCCCAGTAATGTGTTATAAAAAAGGACTCATCATGTAATCAGCTATTTTGTATTCCAATCAACATTGGAAAGATATCATGATTGTAAACTTAAGCTCACCCGGCATATTTTAATTTTAAAAATATTAGACCTAGCCAGAGCGAACCATTTTTATGTTAAATCTAGCTCTATCCAACCTAACCACAATATATCAATATTTTTTTTTATTTCAATTGGTTTTTTTGTTAATAAATGTTACAAAATTGATTTCTGAAAGATGTAATTTGAAAGTGTTTCTGGTTTTTTTTAACCTAAAACTTTGTTTACTCCTATTATTAAAATAAATATAAGAATATTTATACAAGGTGTCCCAAAAGTCGCACACCACTTTGTAGGCACACAGTATGACAACATTAGGAATAGCGAAGAAATATAAAAAAAAATGATTTCCTTTATTTTTTGACATACTGGACTTACAGTACAATTGCAGTTATAAATTTAAGGGTTATCGGTGTTATTTTATATCTAGACATTGTTTTGTATGTATAACTCATTGCATTGAACAGTTTTAAATTAAAACAAGTGAAAGCCTTATTGCATTGAAGGTTTAGAATCATGAATAAAATTTTCATTTCAACAATTAGGATATGGCTGCTATCGTGAGTCCTGAAATGCTTCAGTGTGCGTACGAAAATTTCGGAAGAAAAGCCAACGCATATCTAGGTGCAAATGGGAAGGATATGAACATTGATTGTAATAATGTATTGCGTATTGTGTCTAATATTTATTAAACAGTGTTCCCTTTTTTCTACTATAAAATTACTTATAGTTAGTTAAATGAGGGATAAAGGATTTATTTAAATATCCCAGCACTAATACATCCCTAGAAAATGTACCTTCACGTTGGTGTGTGACTTTTGGGATACCCTGTATAATACAAAAAGTAAAATTACCAACAAGGCGCTACCATTTATATATTATCGAATAAGCAAATAAAAAATTGGGAAATTCCCATTTTGTCGACATTTGATACGCAAAATTTTTCAAATCTTAGTTAACCATTGTGATAAGTAAAATGAAATAAGAATTTTATTGGTGTATGCTGATGAACGAGATTATTTATCCGTTTTTATCCGTAAACGTAACCACTTCTTCATGTATAAATGGAGGCCTGTTATATGATACAGACATAAAGAAGAGCCGAATATAATTAATTAATACTGATTTAAACGACAAAATTCATAGCAAACCTTATTCGTTAATACCCTCACATATTTAGTCATGTTCCCTTAAGTTTCCTGTGAAACATATCTTTACGTATTTGACCATTTAAGATAACTGCTATAAAATTTGTGTTTTGAGTACATATTTATGTTTTTTATTATAAATCATATGCTTTTAGATATTATATAGTTAAAGCTTTTGTTTCTTATAAGTCATATAATTAATATTTATGGACAATGCAAACTAAAGGAATAACAAAAACAAAAGGTAATTGGCAAAAAATCTCATTATTTACAACCGTTTCTTTGCACAAATTCAATATATCTTCATTTGTTAAAATTAGACACTGTCAACAGACAAATTACAATTTGTTTTTTATCTTGTTAACATCATATGGTTGTTCCCTCTAGAACATAATATCCCTGTTAGTTAAGTCCCACCCATATGTCATGATTAAGGGGCTTTGTTGTGATTTGGCCAATAGGGCACTGCCGAAAAGGGTTGAACCCCTAAGTAGTAGCAATTATTTTAAAACACATCCGTTATAATAACATTTCAAATGTTGTCGGGTAATTCGGCTGATATTTAATTGTGTTGCTATTGTATTTGAAAAATCTTTATGAATATATGAATAAATAAAAAGGATGAACAAAAGACCAAGTGGGTATAACCACACATCTTTATGATATTTTTGCTACCAGCTTACAATACAATCAGATATGGGAATAGTATTATCGTGTGCATGATATTTGTGGAATAGAAATACTAGAACTTTCTTTTTGTTAAAAATATGAAAATAAATTCTAACTAAATCAATTGTTTTCAATGTATGGAATAAAATGGAAATATAGTACTAAATATTTTTTGCTAATTATTATTTTCCAATTTTTTGAAAATCCAAGTTTCTGCGTTTGGTAAATAGCCGGGAAAATAATTGTTTAAAAGTTAGAAAATAATAATTAGCAAACAATGTTTAGCGTTACTTATTATATTTCCATTTCATTTTATTTAATAGAACATTACCAAGAAGGACTGAGTACATTGCTTATTAAAAATTAGCTCGATAGTCTAACAAAAGTAAAGAAAAAGTACGATGGACAAGTATTGAAATGACCATTGCCTTTACCATCTAATATTTTGAAAAAAAGTAACCAGTTTTGCGACAAATCAGCACATCTGGTAACCCTGTGCTTGCATTCTGCCATTGTGAGTACAATTTAGATTACATTTTTCAGTACTTGGAGTACATTTCAAATTGCAACGTATACGTGTACTCGAAAATGTTTAAAAATATGTGCTCGAGTACAAATAGAGTATAAATACTCGAGTACATCATGTGCTCGAGTAACATTTTCGAGCAACGGCCAACAGTTCTGCTAACAGTAATATCTATCCACAGAACAATTTTGGGAATCAAAACTAAACTTACGTAATGGGGTTTTATTTGATATTTTACGTAACTTTCTGTAAAATTTAGCAATTTTAATCGTATTGACATAGAATTATTGAATAATCTGTTACAATTAACACCATTTGAAAATATAATTGATATGCAGGATATTAATACTAACGTAGACTAATTTAGTATTTTAATAATAGTATTATTTGATACAATTATTGTACCAAAGAAAAAACATTAAAATTAAGAAACAAAAGCTTCCATGGTTTACTAATATAAAATTAATTATATCTTTACGGGATAAGGCCCTTAAGAAATATGAAAAACCAAAGAAAAAAGAACATCGAAACTATTATAAAACATTGAGAAATCTAACAAATTGCTAATCGTAACAACTGTACACAATAAATCAAGTAAGAATAAAGAACTACCCAACATCTTGAATGTACCAGATAACATCAATAATAATTTTCTGCAACAAAATAATTTCAAATTTATTCCAAATAGGCACTTAGTACAATTTTATGACATTAACTTAAAAACAGATTTGGACTCACTTTTTCCTTTTGAAGCAGTTTTAAAAATGTTGTTCATAAATATTTACTAAAAATAAAAAGCTACAGGTGCAGATAAGATTAATATCGATATGTTGTTATTATGTTGCCCACATATTTTACCTTACATGACGCATATTATAAATTTCTGTTTTGCCAAAAACGTTTTCCCTGATGCTTTGAAAGTGGCTAAAATATTACCTCTGCCAAAATGTAATAATCCTAATAGCTTTAATAACCTTCATCCCATAAGTTTACTTGCAGTTTTTTCCAAATTATTGAAAAAATTATGAATTTTCAAATAAGGAATCACCTACTGTGTAAAATGGGAATCGAATTTTTATTGAATCCCACAGTCTATTTTTTCTGAAAAACACAAAAAATTGTTAATAACAAAAGGGTGTTAGAATGAAGAGCCGTTTTAAGTGTAAAGTAGCAGTAAAATTCGCCAACTTTGATGGAACTGGTATGTTTTAATAAGTAAATGGGATTTAAATAGAAGACAAATATTTCTTTAGAAAAGTTTCTCAGAATCAAAGACATTTTTTTAGTTTCAGAAAAATAATGCTCAATAGCAAAAAATCAGTAACAGTTGTGGCAAATAAAGCAAATTTTGTTAAAACCTTGTACAGAAATGTATCTTGTATGATCCCGAATAACTAACTGTTTTCAACACATTGTTCACCCATTTCGTATGGAAAACCATATTTGCGTGTATCAAAAGATATTTTATAGTTATTAATCATTAAATATAATTAAAACACGCATCGAAAAACTAGTTGAATTTTTATTTACATATAAATGCATTAAAAACAAAATATATTACAAACTCGTATAAATATAGACTCGAACAATGAAAATGAAAAACAGGTCATGTTAATTTTAATCTTCCCATGGTTACATAAATAAAGTGTTAATGAAAATTTACTACCATCCACCGGAAAACATTAAAATCATCAAATTCGTTTCGAATTAAACCATATCCAAACAACACGCTCCTGTCCGAGTATATAAACATTATTGACAAAACATTCTATTACTAATTAGAAACTTTTAACGAAATTTTGAATTATCGTGTCCGGTCTTTGATAGTTTTTCAACTGCCACGTGACTTGTGGAATTGGAATTAATCTCATGGGGTGCATTTTCTCCTTTTATTGAACTGTTTCAACGACAGGAAGTTTAAGTCGCGTGCATTTCTATCCCAAATATGGAGAATAATTACTAATGTTATTAACAGTGGCGTACTTATATTCTGCAGTAAATTCTAGTTATTAATTAATAATAACAAAAAAGGTCTTTTAAATCATGTACATTAAACTGAAAATTGTCAAAATATAAATTTATTAATTTCTTGTACTATACAAAATGCAATATAAAACAAATATTATATAAGTAGGTAATAATGTTTGTCTACGGTTACATTTCTACACATTTTTCCATCATGGATTAAAGCAGCGTTTCCACCAAATATTCAAAGTGAATCTATAAATTTCTGTTACAATTTTTCTGTTAGTAGCATCAAAAAACGAAAACAAATATTTCATCCTAAATACCACATCAATTTACGTACATACATATAAAGTTACATGCAATGCTGATGCATATTTTTTTCATTAATAGGAAATACGATTATTTAGTTTCATAAAATAACACTAAATAAAGTATTCGTATTTCTTGTTAATAAGAAAATACGCATTTTGCTTGTAATTTTATCAATTAAATCCATATGGTATTTAGGACGAAAGATTTCTTTTCATTTTTCGTTCTCATTAATAGAAAAATTGTATAAACAATTTGAAGTGTTATGTTGGCAGTCCTAGCGACGAGGGCGTGCTAACACCGTCTTAGGTAGTATCGAGAGATCAATAAAAAGCCCGATCCTAGGACACATGAATTTTCGAACGCATGTCATTGATTGATTACACTCTTAATACTGTAATTTCATTGTTATGTCAGATTGAAGATTAAAGCGAGGTTAGGTTAGGAAAAAATACGGAAAAGTGAGTAGTTGACATAAACAAATATCTTTATGTTTACTGAATAAAGTAAGCATTAAATAACTCATAACAATAATTGCTCCAAATGCTGTCCCTTATCCTACAAGCAAAAACACACTCGAATGAAATTCTCAAAGAGCGTGCCAATACCACTCAAGTCATTATCTTGATATTTTCAGAAATTGCATTTCGCTATTCTTCGACATTTTGAGGATTGTGATGATAAAGCCGGTTTTTCAAGTGCGGAAACTGGAAGAAATCAGGAACAGCGATGTCAGAGGAACGGGATCGCTATAAATGTCGATTCACTATATTATCATCGGAAAATTCTAGTAAAAACTTTATTGTTGTACGTGTGATGTGTGCTGTATCTCTGTTGTGTTGGAAATACCTTCAAATGAACTCATCATCGTGTAATTGTGAGTCAAAGGATTCAACATGTGTTGAATATGGAAATTTACTTTTACGTTTTGATCAAAGAAAGTGAAGTAAATTTTTCTCTGTGAAATTGACACACAAAGATCCACTTTAAGGGGGTGCAGGGATATTTCAATGTGCGTGAGGGTTTTCTACCATCCAAATTCTCATATTCAGGCTATTCACGTAACCACTCAGTTGAAACCAAGCCTCATCGATGTAAAAGGTACTGTTCAGAATCCAGAACATCATTATTTAAATTGTTCAGGAACCATTCACAAAAATTCATTCGCGGAGCGAAGTGCCATATTATGAGATATTGTAAATGAATTTTGTAGGAGAATAAACGCCAGATCCTTTAAAATTGTGTGGTAGGTGCCACAAGACAAATTCGTCTGTTGGCTAGACCTCCTCAAAAATATAAAAGATACATTTTCTATCGTACCTCTTATATTTAGCCTTCCATACTTTTTTCCTTCCAATAGTGCCTGATTCTCGCAAATTCGTCAGCATTCGAGAGATAACCTTCATAATGGTTTTAAAGATCAAGGCAAAATCAGGAAACCGCTCCTTAAATTTCTCGTATGAGTCAGTGTAAGAATACGTTCACTTACCATTTTCGTTTTAAAACAAGTTCCAGTAAAAATGTTTTTTGTTCTAAAAAAAGCATTTTGACCTGGAAATTTTTTAAAAAAGTCGGTAACCAGTTCAACTGAAACTTGTTGACAACATGCTACCAGGATAAGAGTGGCGGCTGGTGAAATTTAGGCTATGTCATAATATCTTAGTATTGGAGCATGGGATCGAAGCGATACTTTAAGCCGTAACTATCTAGACTAAAGAAGTTTTTCAGAAAAAAAATTGCGATTGAAATTTGCGAAAAAAAGTTGGAAAAATTGTGAGCCTCCCAAGTTATTTTTTAAACGATGTGTAAAATATTTGCGAAATATTTTTTTTTTCAGAATCAGGTGGAAAATATAACGACGGATTACAAATTTCATCAAAAAAATATTGGTTTTCTATAAATTTACACCGTTTTGAAATTTTATTTTAGATTATAATATTTTTTTTTTGAAATTTGACATCTGTCATTATATTTTCCACCTGATTCTGAAAAAAATGCTTTGTAAATATTTTACAAATCGTTTAAAAAATAACTTGGGAGGTTCACAATTTTCTCAACTTCTTTCGCAAATTTCAATCGCATTTTTTTCTCTGAAAAACTTCTTCATTTAGTCTTGATAGTTACGCCTTAAAGTATCGCTTGGGTCCCATGCTTCAATAATAAGATATGGCATAGCCAAAATTTCACCAGCCGTCACTAATTAAAATACCAAAAATGTCAAATACATTAAATTGATAATATTTTTTAACACAATTTCAAATTATAATAATTAAAGATTAGAGTTCTCATCATGAGTGAAACATCTATCATATAATATAAAACAATACAAAACCTTAATTAAAAGGATACATCCGTTGGTGCCCCTTTCCTTTTCCTTTCAGGTGGAAGTGTGTCTGTGTGCCTGTGTGTCAGTGTATATGTGTGTCTGTATGTCTGTGTCACACTGGTTATTTGTTTTGACCGCATTTTCTCAAACACGTCTCAATGTGGAAATTTGAAAATGTACATATAATATCTGGGATGTCCAAGGATGAACCCTATTGGATATCATCGAAATTGGTGCATCATGGAATGCACGTCTTAAGGCGTGAAAAAAAGTTGCATCAAATCAAAATATGTTTTATATAAAAATTGCTCATAATGAAGAAATGTGGCATAAAGAGTTCTTTTTTGCTTTAATTACTTTATTAATCACAGTTTACTTAAAATAAGAAAATTTAAAGGATCTAGGGAATGTATCGTATCATATAATGCATAGATATTAAGACAGATACATTATATACAATGTGTTTCATTTAAGGTGGAAATATCTTCGCTATTTTTGATCGTATGCAAAAATGTGGGTTATAGAGTTCTGAAAGATATATCGTCTATAAGTTTTGATATATTTGAATGCAAAAACTTGGTCTAATAAAGAATAACCTCAAAGTTTAGAAAATCGGTATAGGCATTTCTTTTGACAAAAAAAATGATAAAAAAGAATTATCAGTTAAAATCACCCAAAAAACCAAATTTGAAATCTAATTAAAAATAAATTTCTATTTAAAAAACTGCTAGCTGTATCCCTAATAATGTTTTGATTGGCAGTCATATTTGCAATTATGGCAATCTTATGTGTATAAAATTTTGACTTATGCTTTTAAAGTGATTCTCTTTTCTTAATAAAATTTATTGATAAAAAATGTTTAATACTATTTTTTGAATTTCGGGGTTATTTTCTTATTGTAGTATACCATGATTTTGCATTTGAATATGTCAAAATCTATAAGACAATATATATTTCAGAACCTTATAAGAAGCCACAAAAAATTGGATACGATAAAAATAATGACACTATTGAAGCAGGTATGTCTTAAGTTGAACACACTGTAAAAACAGACACAATTTTTTTTCGATAATTGTGTTTAGAGTGTTATAAAATGGATTTCAGGTAAACATTTCTTCTACAGCCCTTAACACACTTTATCGTCAAGTTATATTGACCTTGTCACTTAACTATTGTATAAATATTTTCATTCGTAGTTTTTATATAAGATTTCATTCAAGCCAAATAATTGCTTTAATGTCAATAATAAATCTCCTGATAATATGGGTATTATTGAGGTAACATAAATTTCATAATTATTCTTTATATCTATTACTGGCTAAACAATTAGTTACTCAAACCATCAAATTATAATGAAAAAAATCAAATTATTGTCTTATTAAGAAAATAAAAAATAAACAAAGGAAAATTTAAATCACTTACATACAAAACTCTGAAAGCGGAAACAGAATCGTTTCCGAAACATTAAGGAAATACATTATGATTTTTTGGCCTATATTAGTTATCAAAAAAACACGCTCTGACTGATCTTTTGATGTAAAGTCACAAGCACTTATTTTTCCAGTATCATACCGGGTAACTAATTGTATTTTTTGATAATCAACAATTATTCATAATATAGTAAACCCCAAGAAAATGAAACACAAATAACTTTCTGACAACAAGGATACTTGTCTCTCACTCTGGAGTTGAGTGTTCGATCTACGGTCGAAGAGCTAGAATTTTTCTAAGACTATATATATATATATATATATATATATATATATATATATATATATATATATATATATATATATATATATCAATCACTTTCCATCTTTAAATGCAAAGCCATCTACGATGCTAAATTATATGAAAGAAATCAAAAAATCATAGTAGGCATTTCTTTATCAAAACTTGTTCAAAATTATTCAAAAACCCTGATTTCGAAGTTTAGTTAAATTCTAAAAAAAAAATAGGTTTTGATGAAAAAAATTCCAGTCCCAAATTTCTCGTTTTGATAAGCATGCTCTGACTCCGTTCATTGTACTAAAAGACAATTTTGTAAATGTCAGATTAGTCGTCAAATAAATCTGTTGGCATTCTGTCTGTTTTTTTCTATTCTAGTATATTTTGTTTCAATTAAAATACTTACAACTGCGGAAAAAGTGGAAATTATTAGATCAGTTGAAGATAATTCTCGTACAGCGAGGGAAGCTGATACAGAATTTAATAATCGACATTCAGATCGATCCCCAATAGACCATGTAAAAGTTTGGCGAATTAATAATTTATTCAATAGACCTGACAAACTGTGCAACAAACTAGAACAATGTGTGAGGGATCATGTTAGAGATGCAGAAATTCTTCAGTTTGTGAGAGAAAATCCAAGGTGTAGCCTAAGGAGAGTGTCCACAATTTTAAATGTACCCAAGGATACAATTTGGCGATGCTTCCGTCGAAATAAATTACGTCCCTTCAAGCCTGTTTTCTTACACATATTAGAAAAAGGAGACGAAGAAAGGCGGCTGGAATATTGTTTTTGGTGTCAGGCAACCTTGCGCTGAAATTACTCCTTCAACCTTCCGAAAAGTTATGAACAACAACAGAAAGCGAATTGAGGCATGCATTAGGGCTGATGGAGGTTTGATAGAACATACTATTTCATTTTTTTTGTTGTATTTATTATTCATTTGTGTAAACTGTGTTTCAAAAAAATAAATTTAGAAATAATTTTTATAAAAATGCCCAAAATAAATTTTTTTCCATCAAAACCTCATTTTTTCAAATTTAACTAAACTTCAGATTCAGGGTTTTTGAATGATTTCGAACAAGTTTTGTTAATAAAATTTTTTGATTAAAAATGCCTACTACGATTTCTTGATTTTTTTCATATAATATAGCATCGTAGATGGCCTTGCATTTAAAGATGGAAAGTGATTTTGTGGTCTTAAATAGACCTTGGTGATCTCTATCTTTTGAGACCAGTTTGATTTAAATCGGACAACAAACAAAAGAATTATTACGCTATTACACTCTTAAGTGAGACACATTGTATACATACATATATGTATATATGTATATATATATATATATATATATTATATATATATATATATATATATATATATCTATGTGTATGTATATATATATATATATATATATATATATATATATATATATATATATATATATATATATATATATATATATATATATATATATATATATATATATATATATATATATATATATATATATATATATATATATGAATTAATGGGTACACGCCCACATAAAGAATGCAAGGTGGGAAAATGCAAAATTTCAAATGGAAGAAGAATGCAAACCGTGGACACGTGTTTCTGACTAATTAGTCTTCATCAGCACGGTGTAGCTGAGTTAAAATAATGTATAAAACTCAAAAAAGACACTAAAGGATGAAGACCAATTAGTCAGAAACACATGTCCATGATTTGCATTCTTCTTCCATTTGCAATTTTGCATTTTTCCACCTTGCATTTTTTATGGGGGCGTATACCCATTAATTGATATTGTTTTTTACTGTAATGTATTAAACCCGCATTATTAACTCCTTCTCTGTACTTATATATTCTCATGGGTCTGGAATCCCACGCAGGTTGCTATAGTTGCCTGCGTGTGTTATACTTGGTCGACGCTCTCATGTTGAGCCATCCAAATGGAAGCCACAAAGGTGCGACTGGCTTCCTGTCAGTGATCTTCCTTCAGTGTCTTTTTTGAGTTTTATCCATCATTTTAACTCAGCTACACAGTGCTGATGAAGACCAATTAGTCAGAAACACATGTCCAGGGTTTGCAGTCTTCTTCCATTTGCAATTTTGCATTTTCCCACCTTGTATTTCTTATGTGTGCGTATACTCATTAATTCATATTGATTTATATATATATATATATATATATATATATATATATATATATATATATATATATATATATATATATATATATATATATATATATATATATATATTTTAGGTTTAATTTAAATTCGTTTTCCGGGTATCTTCAGGTGGGCCCCTAGGGGGACAGATAACTTGGCAATCTATCTGCGGCTTCTAGCGTCTGAACTCGAACTGAAAAATTTTTTCAGTTCGAGTTACCAGAAGCCGCAGTAAGCAGTTATCTGTTAGAACCTGAAGATGGCAGATGAGATTCTGCCGAAACGTCGTTCAGACAACCACGGTCCCTCTCGGGGCCTATCACCTACGCGGGAGTATACCCGGAAAACGAATTTAACATATATATATATATATATATATATATATATATATATATATATATATATATATATATATATATATATATATATATATATATATATATATATATATATATATATATATATATATATATATATATATATATAAATATATAAGTATATATATACAGGGGTGATCTACCACGAGTGTGCCAAACTTCAGAGGCTGGTAATTTATCAAAAAATAAATGGACTTTCATTAATAAACATATGTCCTAAAACGCATAATAAAGAGAGCTACAACCCCTTATGATGAATACCAATTTTTTCGATTATAAGTCCGATATGGTGGTGATTAAAAAAAATTAAATTTTCATACATTACGGCCCCGATGTAGGCGCATAAAATTACAAATTTCCTAATTAACAGCTTGCCTTGTTGAGGTAGTTTTGAGGGGTGAGGGGTAGTTTTTTACCCCAAACTTTTTTTGACGTCACTTCCGAAGCAAAACTTTTAAATAACATTATTTCCCATGCAATGACTCAGAAAAAAGTACTTTTCAAAATTTCTGTCACACCAGCCGTTTTTGAATAATTTGCGTTGAACGGCAATAAGACATGTGAATGAATGGTTGAATCGGAATTTTGGAAATAACTGGATTGGTAACTGTGGTCCTGTTTTATGGCCTCTTCGCTCTCCCGATCTCAAACTTCTAGATTTTTATTTCCAGGGGCATATGAAGCAGTTAGTTTATTTTGAGGAAATAAATAATATTCAGCACTTGATGGAAAGGATCAATAATAGTATAGCTTATATCACAAACAATGGTGACATGGCTGAAATTAATAATTCAGTTATTCGTCGTTGTGAGGCGTGTATTCGTGCTCAAGGAGGTCATTTTGAACAGTTACTCTTTTAGCTATTAAGTACGTTATTTCTGTGTTGTACATTGATTTTTAATTTTGTAGTAAAAATGTTGTTTGTTTCACGTGTAAAACCTTATTGCCGTTCAACGCAAATTATTCAAAAACGGCTGGTGTGACAGAAATTTTGAAAAATACATTTTTCTGAGTTATTGCATGGGAAATAATGTTATTTAAAAGTTTTGCTTCGGAAGTGATGTCAAAAAAAGTTTAGGGTAAAAAAACTACCCCTTACCCCTCAAAACTACCTCAATAAAGCAAGCTGTTAATTACGAAATTTGTACTTTTATGCGCCTACATCGGGGCCGTAATGCATGAAAATTTCATTTCTTTAATCACCACCATATTGGACTTATAATCGAAAAATTGATATTCATCAACCCCCTTCAAGGGGTTGTAGCTCCCTTATTATGCGTTTTAGGACATATGTTGATTAATGAAAGTTCATTTATTTTTTGATAAATTACCAGCCTCTGAAGTTTGGCACACTCGTGGTAGATCACCCTGTATATATATATATATATATATATATATATATATATATATATATATATATATATATATATATATATATATATATATATATATATATATATATATATATATATATAATTCGTATCAGAACAAATTACAGGCAAAAGGTTCGTTTTTGACTAGAATGTGTATAATACTGACAAATCAACTTTATGGAGTGCCAGCTACAACTGTGAAAAGATTTTGGTTACATCAGATTCAGATTCTCTACAGTGATTTAGTAGTAAATATATTTAACGATTACAAGAATTTGACTATTTAAGAAACTAACACTAGGAATGTTGAAATTTTTCTACAGTATTACCTCTTGAATAAAAAAGTTTATTCATTCGAAATAGGATGACCAACAATTGTATATAACATTTGTCACTCATCTAACTTCTTTAACGTATAATGTAACGACCTTATAAACCAGAACATAAATGGTCCCTTTGGAAATACAAAAAGTTTCTCAAACACCCAAAAGTAAAAGGAGTAATCATGAAATTGTAAGAATACGCCGAGCCGTGTTTCTCAGCCACACACAGGTAACATATTTTTTGACACAATGCGTTTGATCGTCGGTATTGCACAATTTATGAAAACACATGTATTGGTGAATCATAAAATTAACCGAGCAACGTATTTTGGAGGAAGGAATAATTTTCGCCATTTAGTCGATGGGTTATAATAATAATAATAATATATAATAATAATGTTTATTCAAAAAGCACTAATAAATATAACATAAATATAAACATGGAAGGACCCACTAAAAAGAAAATTTGTGTGTGGAATTTAATGGGGAAGTATGTATTTTGTAATAAAGTGGTACCTACAACTAGAGTTATATTACTAAAAGCCCTGCAAGAAACTTGCCCGTACTATAGTAAATTTAGGAAGTATCGTTATTTTACATGAATAAGTGAAGCATGTGCATATTTAAGAATAATAAAATGATGTAGATACGTGCAGTTTAAAAGTGATTTTAGGTTTTTAGTTAGATGTTCCCATGTCTATAAAATTTTCGATATTTTTGTGTATCTGTGCATTTGACTAGAGTTTTATCACACATTTAAATTTTTTATAATGGTTTAATTTTCTGGAGATGGATTAATTTCTTTGTAATCGATTTTCAATCTGTATCAGAGGTTTTATTTGAGTTTTGGTAGCTGCATCCCACTCAATTATACCGTATTTTAGTATTGACTATATTATTCCTGAATACATAATTTTAATATGTTTTTTTGTTTTTTTTTTTTTTTTGTTTGATTGAATTTGTATCATAAAGAACGCAGTTTTTTCACTATATTGTCTAATTGGTGATCACATGTCAAATGAGAGTCAAGTATGATGCCGAGATAATTTACTATATTACATGGGTGGATTTCGAGTTGGATGTTTTCAATTACAGTTTCATTAAAAGAAGACAAGTTATTTTGATAATAACTAATCAGTACATAGATAGCTTTATTTATATTTATCGTCAACAAATTTTCATCAAACCAAACTTTTATAGTTCTTCTGTTGCGGTGTTTCGAATTTCTGTCCATGAATTTGCCATGAAATTGTCAGCAAACGAAATTATTTGATCTTTAATGTCTAGCTTTAACATATCCTAATGATGGGGCCATTAATAAAATTTTTTGCTGCCACCCATTAATCCTAAATTCATGGTGAAAATGTATTATTTTAGTTCCATCAGTGGATAAAATCTTCCTAGAGAAATTAATTATTGAAAAGTAAACACATATCTGGATTCAAAAACAAGTAATCTTCGATAGTTTTATATGATACGGATAAGTAGTTTTATTATTTATCATTTTCTGATCGTTATCTTCATATATTCCTACTTTCAGTTCTAAAGGTACTGTTACACGAGCAATTTTTATAGCAATTAGTTGCTGGGCGACACACTGGAGCAATTAATGGAGCAATATTGCTCAACATTGTGCGATTTTCAACAAGTATTTCGGCAACTTATTGTCATATTGTTCTACATCGTTTATAGTTGTTTGTATCTTTAGGTCGAGTTGCCGTATATCCATCGTGTTTGGAAAATTAAGGGCGATTATTGTTTCCATCTCGCTGGCCCATATACCTACCTCCGTCATATTCTGTGACTATTTGCTTTGTGTTGTGCCGGTGAAAGATTGCAAATTGTAAAAAATGTGTGCTTCGTGGAGCAACATTCATAACTCTCAAATTGAATCAAATACTCAGATGCCCATGACTCCGAACAATAACGCTAATCCCATTTCCTCTCAGCCAGTTGAACCCTCCTTAATAAACGCGGACACCTCTCAAAATCAGGATGAGGACTATGCCAACAACGTATGTTGATTAGAACAATTGGAACTATTGGAACTTCTTCAACTCGCGTGCAATACATAACTACCGATAACTATACTGAAACCTGTAGCGATTCTAATTTATCTATATAAAATGAATGTAAAATAAATGCGTATTTCCTCAACATTTCTATTACTTTATAACTGCATATATCTTACTTTTATAAATTCACGTAGAACTTCAACAATAGCCCTGCACACTGTAGGTATGAACTTTGAAATACAGGAATTGGAAACTCGAAATCGATACATTAAACTTCTGTATGAATCTCCAGTAGCCAAAAATCTGAGAGTTATTGCCAATTTTGTCATCACAGGAATCGAATCTCTCATATTAGTAGTTTCTTTTGTAATTATGGGGCCCAATTTGTTCACAAGTAATTCAAATTCACTTCGGGACATTCGTCTGTTTCCTTTCTTTTTCTTGTATTTATTACATGCATAATGATAAAAGCACTTGAAGCGACGAGATAAAGTTCATCCATCACCGGGAATAGTTGCTCTACTGAATTTTGCCGTGTACACATCTATTGTCTAATTGCTGAATATTCACAAATATCGGTGGGCATTATTCAGCAACTTATTGACGAACAGTTGCTTGTTGTTGTAGTTGCTAGATGTTGTCGTGACGTAGAAGTTGGCAAATATTTCTGGCAATTAAGCAATTTTTATTGCCCGTGTAACAGCACCTTTAGCATATCAATTTTGGGTTTTCTGCAAATTTTTCCAAAATATGCTCTTCACATTCAGGATTCCTAATCGTCTAATATCCATAATCAAATCAGCAGTGACTGGAGCTAATTACCAAAAACTTTAAAAATGTAAGCGATCAACAAAAAAAAAATTAAATCTTAATAACAGAATATTCAGTATAATTTTGAAATTAGGATATGTGTTTTTTTCATTTCCAATGCAAAATAATATGAACATAAAGTTCTTGTGGTCTTGTTATCAATAAATAAACAAAATTTTACATAGTATCCCAGTTGTACGTCACTGTTTATCTTGGACCCCTCCGATTCTGCAGAAGTCGATGACTTGTGTGTTGAGAATAATTTATCACTTGCTAATCAATGAATTGGGTAATGTGACGAATTCACGCATTCAAAATACACCACAAACAGCATAGCCATAACATACGGACGATGAATTGTCAATTTATTTAATTAAATATTTGGCTTTCCTATTTAATCTCGCCTCAACTAGGATTCCACTCTAACTAATGAATGCAATTTGCAGTTCAATTTTATGGTTATTTTTAGATAAATAAATTATAAAACCAGATATTTATCACGAAGTTATTTACCGGAATAATTGGTGTGAACATTTTATACAAATTTCAACCTTGTTAACGCAGATAATCTGAAAAATTATTTGCAGAACTTATAATGTTGCATAATAGAATTAGCAATAGGGTCAGGATACTACGCCATAGTCCAGGCCTGGTGCTAGAGAACCTTTTTTATGGAGTCTTTAATACTGGCATATCTTTCCGCTAAAATGTGTAAAAAAAATAAGACAAAATGTTATAGTGAAAATTCACCCCCACCCCCTTTGTAATTACACCAACAAATCAAGATATTTAGGTAAAAATTTAACGAAATATGTAATGTTATGAAATTAATAAATGGTCCAAATTTAATTTTTGGAACTTTGGAAGTTTCGAATTTATTGACAAATAATTATGTTGCATTAACCTCCCTCAAGGGAGGAACTGACTTAAGGCAAATGTTTATATACAAAACTCAACTATATTTTTTTTAGTCCCATCACCCTCTTGAATGAAGTTACTTTATTATGAAACACCCTGTATATACTTTATCTTTATTTGACCCTTTGCCCTGTAAATGGTCTGTAAATAATGGAACCCCAAGTAACGTTGTGTTAAAAATAATCGTCTATTATTGTTTTACATATATCTAATAACCCGTCGCCGCCTGACTGAAATTATCAGTGTTGAATTAAAAAATATGGATTTACAAAACAGAAGCACCAATGTCATTTAAAAATGACTAAACTTTTCATAAAATGACTAATTTGTAATTCTTCTACAACATACACACATTTTAAAATTCATTCTGAATATTTTTGTAAAGTTTGTGATCAAGACTTAATGTGCTGGAATAAATACGGCTGCAAAATTCATGTCAATAGTAACCGGCATAAAAATAAAAAAATGGCGTGTCTTCTTTGGAACCTCAGTTTATGTTTGATTTACTGTTAATGCTGACTTGTTCCCCTGCGCATATTGGATAAACCAGCATTTCGGGAGTTTTGGAATAAATACAATCCCCAGGTGAATTTACCAAGTCGTTCATCGTTACGTAGATATGTACCAAGTGTTCGTGAAGACATTATAAATAGGATTAAATATGCATTAAAAAATACACGGCTGTGGTTATGTGTTGATGAGACGACAGATTGTAAAAAAATTCTATTTTAAATGTTATAGTACGTGTACTCGACCCTGTTAAACCAACATTTCCACTTTTACTAGCTAGCAAAAGACTAACTGCGTGTACTGGCGAAACAATTACGTGGGTGGTGTTGGAGACTTTCGAAATTTGAACTGTCAACAAGTCAAGTGTTAATGTTTGTGACCGACGGTGCTACGACAATGTGTTTGGTGGGCTGTTTTCTTCAAAGAGACGATTGTAGGTTTTTACATGTTACGTGTAAAGTGCATGCGTTCCATCTTGTAGCAGAAAAGATTCGAAAATGTTTTCCAGAGGTAGGTGCATCAATAGCAAATACAAAAAAAGGTATTTCTCAAATCTCCTAAACGGCTTCGAGCATTTCACACACTGTCCTGGTATTCCGGAACCACCAGAGCCGATTCTTATACGTTGGGGAACATGGTTGAAGGCAGCTTTTTATTATGCTGAATATTTTCAACAAATAAAAGCTGTGATACCACAGTTCAACCTTAACGAGGCTGCAGCTATTAAGGAAAGCCAGACAAGCTTTCAAGATGTTTTCCTTGAAACAGATTTAAAAACTATTTATAACAATTATAGAGGACTACACGACGCAATAGAAAAATTGCAAAATACTTCGTTGTCATTAGTGGAATCGCTGCAAATAGTGGACGACGTAAATACACAGCTACAGACTATAAATGACGCAAAAAATAAGTCCGTTATTGAAAAATTCGAGAGTGTATTACGGAAAGATTCTGATTTTACCAAATTAAGACAAATTTGTGATGGTGCATCTACAGCTGCGTTAAGTGAGTTCACAAAGTGTTTTACTTATGCCTGTATTACTTTCGTAGATATCGAACGGTCTTTTTCAAAATACAAACATATTTTCTCACCGCAGCGAACTTCGCTTACTGAGACAACTGTAGAAACATATCTGATGCTACACAGTTATTATAGAAGTTCTCCAGTTTGTGATAACGACAACCAAGCTACTTCATAAATTTGCTTAAGAAGGTGAGTTTTGTACATATTTTTATAAAGTGTACCAGTATTAATAACATTTATTTCCATTTATTTTATTTATTTATTTATTTATTATTAGTTATCACAGATATACAATGTACATATGTGAACGTCATTTAACAGTTTAATAATAAATGTGCAGCACTAAGTTTACAAAATATAAGGAAATACATAAAAAAAGAATTTAAAGCGAACGAAATAGTACAAAAACATTCATCACAATATATAAAATTTTTTGTTTTTATTATTGTACTTATTCAAGTATTATGATATGATGCATATCCAGTACGTCTCTGTAGGATTAATGACCTTGGCCAGACTTAATAGTAACTTCTAGTAGGTATAATGTATCTAGAGCATAATCTCAAAAAATTAAATATTGAACAATTATAAATTCTGTTACAAATTGGGTTGTTTGTGACCTATATTTTTTATATTTTTACCATTTATATTCCTTTAATTTACCTTTGTTCAGGTAGCCTTTTTGTTCTCAATGTAAAATGTAAAATTTAACACTGCAAACATTGCTTCTCTTTTGTTCAGATGTGAAATCAAAAATAAAAAGTGATGCAATTTCGGTGCCAATGGAGGGCACTAAATTAACTTGATATGCTCTAAATTGCACATTTTGATACTTTTATTAAATATTAAATTAAAATAAATATTTAGTGTATTTACAAATTGCTAAATTCGAAAAAAATATGTTAACATTTGACACTGTATTTATCTAGCAATTAGTCTTTAGGGTATTTATTTACATTCACTTTTTCTTCCTGAACCGCTGCTCTATATTTGTCTATTGAAACTTCAACCATCTCGTACAGGACTATTTTTTATATTATTGTTTTGTAAATTCTTAGTTCATGCCGAGCTTTATGTCAAGGACGATAAATAAAAATTTATTAATGTTCAAAAAATTTTTATTAAAATATTTCATACCTCGCTTCATATCAATTATTTTGTTTAATATCATCCTAATAAAATTCAGCCATTTAACGAATGCCTTTCACGGAGATTCTCTACACCGACAAATAAATTTAATATAATGAATGAATTGCAATATCGTGTAAAGGACTATAAGGACAGTTGGAGGGTTGGCAGATGACACTACGTGTTGTTGAATCTTCCTTTTGTCATGGAAATATTATTAGGAATTGAACAAATAAACGATGTGTTCACCACTTGAGGGTTATAAAAGGGATTTGTAAATACTTTGCGGATACCACCTACTTGTCACAATCAACATAAAATTTCATTAGATTTATTGAAAATCGGCAAAATTTTGGATTTTACCACCAACCCCGCAACTACTAGAATTACTAGATTTATAAGGTATAAAAGTATCGGGAAAAATAAGAGAATAGATCTTGAATCTTGGACCTAAATTAATATAAGAAAATGGTCTAATCGACGAGTATTATATTGCGAAATACGAAAAGAAAAAACATTTTTAAATCGAATGATCTAATTCCTTTAATAAAATTAAATTAAATAAAAAAGGTTATTCCCTTTATGGGTAATACATGTTTTTTATTAAAAATTAATCGAATTAATTAAAGTTAATAATATGGCAAAGTAACATTAATATGTGATGTTACCCAAGTGTCCATAACAGTGAAGAACCTTAGTAGGTACTACAACTAAAATAACAAATAAAGAGACAATACCAAACTATCTTTCTTTAATAAGGATAAATTTAATACTACGACTGAAATAAAGCAGATTGATAAATCGAATAAAACTAGCTCTATGGAGTCGTTGACTAGGGCGTCCGATGGCAAGTATGACTACATAATATTTCCATTGTAGCGGCGGGTTCGCAATCTCGCCACCGACACACGCGATGTCATTAGAAATAGTTGTGTGTCCGCGTGCACCTTCGACTTTGGATTCGGGACATGTTTAATTTTCTATGGTTTATATATTTATATTTCATAAATATAAATACGGTGGCGGAGTTCTAACAATAACTAAGTGTTGGCCAACTTCCGATGCTTCAGTTAGGGTAAGTTGTTCTTTGACAGTTTGCTCGCATACCAAGTACCATTAAGATTTACGATACATTATTTTGGAAAAATCATCAACTTAAAATGTGTATCTGGCTGATGGAAATTAACAGGGATCACAGATTTAAAAAGAGCCTTTTATTCCAAATTAACTCTCACAACATAATAATATACCAGTAAGTTTCTGACTATGAATCGCCGCGGCAACACCTAACCGAAGAAAAACTTACATGATTCTTCCGTTATAGCTTTAACACTGACGTGGTTTTCCACAAAACACCATAACACCACATACCTACTGCACTTGACGCACATTTCAACAGCCAAGTTGGCATAATCTGGAAATGATTAAAATCAGTTTATTCATCTCCACATGACGCCAACTTGGTTTGTGAAACGTGCATCAATTTCAGTATCTTCATATCAAAGGTTCCAACCCACTTCAGTGCATTATAACTTTCCTAAATAATTTTTTGTGAATGCTTGGTCCATAAAGAATGTACAGGGTTATTCAATATAAATTACTCACACCTTATCATCGTTATTATTGCTTATGGAAAAAAAGTTTTAAATAAATGTTGTGTGGTTATAATTGAATTTTGCTAAAATGCTATCAAAAGTACAGTAGCGTACAGATTTCAAAAAAAATAATATATTTTTGAAATGGGATACCCTATATATTTCCATATTTATTCGCGAATAGACTTTTTTGAAACATTGTATTCTTTTTTTGGAAAATCTGAATGTAGTATAAATAATGCAGTCGATCAATTAGGTAAAAGCTATTCCAAAATCTAACGTACATTAAAAAATAACAGCTACAGACCATATCAAATTTTACCCGTACAAGTTTTAACAGAGGCTCATAAAAGGAAAAAACTGGACTTTTGCCGCCAGATGATTCAAAATTTGGATGAAGATTCAGATTTATTTACTAAAATTAATATTTTAGTAAAAAAATGGACCGATGATTGATCCTTTTCTACGACAGGAGTTTTTTAATAGGAAAAATCGAAGGTAGTCAGAAAACAAGCACAACAGAAAAAGATTGGTAAAACAAATAAAAAAATCAGGAAGAAGAACTGTTAGCGTTTGGTGTGGAATTTTCAAAAATAAAATTGTTGGACCTATTTTATGATTATATTTTAATTGGAGTTACCTATTTGGAAACAGAAGCAGAAAATATTCTTTGCAGAATTTTCTGGAAGCCGAAGTTGATGATATGATTTGGATGCAGGATGGGGCAACTCCGCATAATGTCCTACCCGTTCGAGATCATTTGAATAATGCATTTCCAATATGGATAGAGAACAATGGACCTATTAAATGGCCACCGGATTTGATCCCTATGGATTAATTTTTTTGGGGACTTCTAAAAGATATTGTCAATAATAATAATAATAATAATAAGTCATTAGACAGGATTCGACTTGAAATAAACAATCTGAATGTAAATAATGAAGCCATTTCTGGTGAAATTATAAATATAAGACGTTATCAATTATGCATTGACAATAATGGTGGACACATCGGACATTTTTTATGAATTATCATTTATTTATATTTAAATTTCGTAAATAAATCTTTGTTATGCATTTTGATTATTTCATTAAAGAAATGTCACTTATCAAACATAATTGTCATAGCTCACTTTAAAAATTTTAACTTTTCCATATTTACAGTAACTAGTTTAACTAAGATATTCGACGTTTAATAACTCAAAAAACGGTATAGGTAGGGGTAACATATGGTATATTTTTTGAAATCAGGAAAAAAGGATCATTCCAAAATTTTCATAATATACAGGGTATCCTATTTAAAAAAATAAATTTATTTTTTGTATCCCCTGAAATTTGTACACTACTGTACTTTTGATAGCATTTTAACAAACTTCAATCATAACCACACAACTTTTATTTAATTTTTTTTCTATAGGCAATAATAACGATGATAAGGAGTGGGTAATTTATATGAATAAACCTGTACCAGCTCATTAAAAGAGACTATCAAAATTACGTTCTCAGCCAAACAAATTAATTATCTCACAAATAGAGATCATTCTGCCGCATTGGCTCATAGTCAATGAAATATTGTCATACTTCTTGCTTGATGGCTTAACTAAATAGTTTTTAGTCATTTCGTGGTCCATATAGCATGTACTGGGTTATCAAAAGAGATTGTCATTATAAAAATTACGTTCCCTGTCCACCAGGTTAATGTATTGTCGGAATGTGGCTTCGTGGTAGACAGTAAGAATACTTGCCGCTCATCCTGGAGTTCCACGTTCGATCACTAATAGAAGAGACGTGATTTATTCTAAAGCAGAAATTAACAATAGCATACCCGGATATTGGGTGTGTGTCCATTTTCACTTAATATATAGCCTCCTCTAGCACAAGATATTTCGAGTTACCTTTAGAGATACATGTGGTTGTATTACCTGTGGTATTCAATAATCAATAATCAAACTTCAATTTAGTACAGTGGTCAAGTTGGCAATGCTATAAAATTGTACCTTCTAAATGCAAGCATGAGACTTTCCCAATTCATTCTATACATATTTGCAAATAACTGTTTAGGTCCGGCTCAAAGCTCATAAACGCCATTATCCAAATGGCAATTATTTTGTTAAAAATGGTGCAAAAATAGGGATGATATGTAGAGACTCTTTCCGCGTGTGTTACGTACAATATTATTTCTGCAATCGTACTTGCTACTCTCAAAACACTATTTAACTTGAAATCTTTTGTAAACAAAATTCATAAAAAACTGACAGATGTCAGACGTTGGTGTCTAGAGCGCTTAGTTATATATCTACATTATTGCTGTCAACCAAAAGTGACATGAGGAGTCGGAATAGTATTTCATTAGCACTCCAGAAAATGGGTGTTCCCATGTGCGCGTGATAAAGTCATGCAAGTACGGCAAAAGCATTTATGGACGTGTAATGAACGATATTTCCATTAATCTTTTCTGAAAACAAAAAACAAGACAACATTTTTGGAAACTTTATTTTTAAACGAACTAACAAAAACCTATCTTTAATTTTTACTATATGAAATATTTATGTTACAATTCGTGTTATTATAAATATGCAATCCTTCAGCAAGCAGCTTATTTTGTAGAATTGCAGTTGATGAGGTCGAAGGCACTACATTAAAAATTACTTCTTGGTCTTCCTCAATTACAATGTTATCTGATGTTGACGTTGCGTTTCCTATTCTGGAATGACTGAACAATTTTCGAGAAACTTCAATCTTTCTGCTTACCGATTCTTCGATGTAGCCTTCAGCCACAGTCGAGGAATGCCAACCTCCATATCTTTTTAACGTAGGAAAATCTCTTCCACCTTCGATCAACATAGATGCTGAAGATCGTCTTAAGCCGTGTCCAATATATTCTTCAGGATTTTTTAAGTTCAGATAATCAGCAATCTGTTGTGTCGTACCACTTATAGTATGGCAACCTACATATTGAGCATAACATCTACCATTATGATACGAAATAAGCAATCTTCTACTATCCATTTTGTAGGTTTCAGATTAATATATGTACGATAAAAACTGCATAGATCAAATGGATATCCTTACTTTGTAATTGTGAAAAAAGGCCATTATCTTTCACATCTTCCACTGGCAAGTAGGCAGCTAATATCATTAGCGCACGGAAAAGTTTTTTCTCTGCGAGCGCGCGCACGGGAAAATCCCATTTTCCGTGCGCTAAATAAAGTATGTAAACATAGCGTTTTCGGAAAGGTATAACAAAAAGTACTTTTCGATCTCTCATGCCACTTTCCTGGCTAGATCAGTAAAGACATATTTTCCACTCAAAAAATTAACCTGAAACAGTTAAGTTTCTAGACGGTTACAAAAAAAAAATAATAAACTAAATTAATTGAAAAACATTTTGTAGAATACACTTGTTACTTCATATGTTTCATCCAATAACGGACAAACGCTCTTGGATTGCATATCCATAGTATATGATCGCATGTCTCTGTTTAATTTGGCATTATTCCTGATATCGTCAACTTCTTTCAAAGTGATTAGAATATATCGGCCTTCATTGAAAGCTGTTAGTTTTGGACTGTCCTCAGGCAGTATGTCTTTGATACGAGTCGAGTGTGCTTTTGTCTTTTCTCCATTAAGTAGTTTCAAGCGATTTTTGAAAATTCGATCGAGCTTCTTAATTAAAATACTGGAATCAGCTCACTGTCAATAATTGTATCCTGAATATATGATAACAGTTAAGCCAGTGCAATAGCAAACATTTCTTGTTCACTATTATATTAATTTGCTTGTGCTCTTCTTAAGTGCGCCTTCTGCTAGAACCTATTCAAACTTTCCTTATGGTATTTCACTTTAGTTGCAATTAAGTTTCTTGCACTCATTTTGGCCATGATTTGTTGATCTTGAAAAGCATTTGCAAATGATGCAATCTTGCCATTTAAAGACTAGGTTGCAATTGCATAAAGTATATTTTCTTCACCTTCACAACAGAGGCATTGTTCTTTATAGTTCGAAGTTTCACAATTAAACTTAGCGAAATGGTCATCTGCACATTCTTATGCATTACTTGTTTGCTAGCTTCCAGCCTCAAGCAAGCTATTTAGTTTATAATCGTAAATTCTTATGAAACTTGCAAAGTTGAGTTATGAGCTTTCAGCAGAATCTCGAAAACTATAATATGTTGATATTTTTTGTCGGAACTAAATTGGGTAAAAATGTAAGGAAACCTCATTAAGGGGACGTTTCGACAATATTTATTATCTTCTTCAGGACTAATGAGGTATTTGTTTATTAGTCATCAAGAAAATAATAAATGTTATCGAAACGTCGGCTTCATGAGAAATTGAGGTTTTCTTACAATTTTATTTAGTTCCGACAAAAAATATCAACACACTGAGTAGTGGTGGGTACGAAATTTCATTGAATCGAAAGTTATTTCACCATCTTCAAAATTTTTGGGTCCAATGCCAAGTTTAATAGCTTTCTCCAGTTCTTATTTTATTAGCTGCACATGTTAAAGTTTCCTTTGTGCTTTTCTCACAGAATATTCACAGTTCCAAGCCAAATGTCCTATTTTTCTTCGCAAGGGGAATATTGGTGTTAAAAATATTAAATCTTTTATCCATGACTATTTACAGTTACAGTTAATTAATTATATCCTGCAATAAAAGAACAGTATTATTGTTACTGTATTAAATAATCACACTACAGTGTGACAAAGAAACAAAAGAATTAACACAAAGTTGAATAGAAGACTAGACTTTTTAAAATTTAAAAATTCACCATTGTTCACACATGTGTATAGATTCCTGAAAGTTTCCTTCCAAAAGTGCACTATTGATGTGCTAACTTTTCTAATAATTAGTTCACCGCTTCACACACAAAAAAATTAGAACAAAGCAGAAATTCTCTGATCATTTGTCAACTACTATTTCAGTAAAATAAAGCCGATGGCCGGCGAAAGACATTTTTAATAACAAGAGGAATGACCAATCTTACATCATCATCAACCACTTGGTCATATTTCACTACAATTATGGACTTACTTCAGAGGTGCATTTTTAAGTATTTGCAGTAATCATGCAGAAAAATTTGTACTCACTACCGTGCTAATGAGTTTGGTAACACGAAAAATCTGCTCACTACTTTTTTGGAATTTTCTTTAATTGAAATAATCGATCGAAAATGCTACATGTATGTATAGGATATTACAAATTCAGCGCCACAAATTATACGGTGATATTTTAATATAGCAAAGTTAAATCATCTATCACTCGATCTATCTATTACTTTTAGTTTGTGAACGATAATCTACTAAATATGGCTGTAAATATATCTGTTTAATATCGTCTATTTTTATTTTTATTGGATCACGAGTAGTAGTTTAGATGATATTTAAAAAAACATATTTTTCCTCCATTTTTATAATCTTATAGGTACAGTACTATATCACTAAAAATGATAATATTTTTATAGTTAGTTATTATTATGTCCTAAAGCACCGAGAATCCATCCCTGTACAGATGTCTACAGATTTTGTTGTGATATTTTGATACTATAGCATATCCAATTACTAGCGCTATTATATCAGGTCTGTTATAGGATATTGGACCTACAAATGAAATTGGAATCACACGGGACATCTGGACCTGATACATTTAAAATTGAATTAGTAAGAGATAATTTGATTTAACAACTTAACAAATTCAAAATATTTAGATTGACAGTAATTTCACAAGCAATGATTAAAGATTAATCTAATCTACTGTCACAAAATAAATATTCTCTTGTTTAATTATATTGGGAGTATTTACTTTGTAACCAATAATTAATCTAAATTAAAATAAATAAAATTATTCATGAAATCAAAATCAATTCAAAAATTTAAGTTTTCAAAATATCCACCCTTCGGGCTCTCGCACCAATAAGCGGAAAAATTGTATCTTTTTCATATGAGTTGTGAAAATACCCATAAATTAAAAAATCGAGGAATTTTAAAAATTAAACTTTTTTTTGACGAACTGTATATTTTCATGAAAGATATTACAATTAATTATATGACACATACTTTTTTTCTACTATTTTCAAGATAGGCTATATAAAATATACAAAATATGCAATGTGAGATTAATATTAACATCAATTTATTACTAAACACACAAAAAATATACTAACTTGAATACAAAAAAAATTACGTTTTCTGGACTTTTTCCAACTTTTTACTTTCTTATACCTAATATAAGGAAGTATAGTAATCGTGATTTTTTTAAACTCGAGATTCTGATTGATATATACGTTTTGAACAATCCTGAATCCATTCTGACTATTTTCCAATTGATGTCTGTCGGTTTGTGTGTGTGTGTGTGTGCGTGCGCACCTGGGTGCTTGCGTGCAAGCGTGCGTGCGTGCGAGCGTGCGTGTGTGCGTGTGTGCGAACGTACGTGCGTGCGTGCGTGCGTGCGTGCGTGCGTGCGTTTTTGTGTGCGTGTCTCCGCGATAACTCAAAAAATACTATGGAACCATTTCCAAATTTGGCAATTAGGAATTTCAACAACATTTTAGGTGACACATTAAATTTGGTGAATCACCAAAAGAGACATAGTTTATGAATGAAAGAAGAAAAAAGTTACAATTTCGGGAAAAATAATTTAAAAGAATTTATTGCATTTCTGCACTAATATTGACGAATTATAATGAAAAAACATAACTTTATGGAAAAAATCTGTCTGCATGTCTGTAGTATCGCGATAGCAGCCACAGTTTTGGTGATAAAGCTTTAAAATTTGGTACACATGTTCTAAAAGTCAAAGACAATGATAATTTTGGTGATGAGCAGATTTGGCCAGCTGAAAGGAGGTCTACGCGACCCAAACTTTTTTGTATTTGACTACAAGAAAATATATTCTTGATGAAAGATTATCAATCATGTCTACTACATCAAGCCAATAAAATATGTTTTCCAAATACTTAAATAAAGCTGATGTAAACTGAAATTTTGTTCACATTTGCCCTCATAAAATGGGGTTAGGATAAGTTTGTCAATTTGACATTTGAAATGTCTAATTTAGTTACAAAAACGTCAATATCAATAAGAAGAAATTATTAAGATATATGACATGAATTATTATTGAGAGTTGAGAGTATTGAGAGGGACGCTGAAAATTAATTGTTTAAACATTTTAATGAAACGTCTAAAAGTGCGCTTTTAAAATTTAATTAAGGAAAGAATTAAATAGAATGATTTTTTTAGATCAGGATGATATTTACTGGTATAAGAAAGTTAGGTGCTAGCCACATCAGATAATTAATTTTAAGTCATTGAGTATTTCAGTGCCCTTTATTGGTAATTGACAAATTTGGATCAGGCTAAAATCATCATTTTCATCAGTTAAATGACTTTGACAGAAACCCGATTATTGGTATGAGAGAAGCCGGGTTTCTTTAAGGAATATTGCCAATCGCAATGTAGCAACAACATGTAAAAATGAAAACTGTGGACAACCATATATAGATATATTAATAATTGAAAATAAGTTATATGTTGACATATACAGAAAAGATACCAGTAGTTTAAGATATATCCCTAAAGACTCACCATTCATTGTACTAAACACAAAATGAGTTTTAATTTTCTAGTTCATCACCTATTAAGCTTCCCCCTCAAAAAGGAGAAGTTTGAAAAAGAAAAGGCATAAATTAAGGATATAGCTGTGATTAATGGATATTCTGTACGTTGAGTTGATAAAATAATTAGGAAACGTAAATTTAAAGAGATACTTTGAAATTCCTTGACCTTTGGGCAACACTAGACATCTGGTCTTGAGATGGGCCATATGCTCTTTGAGTCTAGTTTTAATTGATCGTCTAATTTGTACAACATACTTTTAATTACAATCTGTTGATTACAATTTGAGAACAACCATAAAATAGATATTAGTAATTTAAGATGAATTAGGAATATAATATTAGACAGGTGGATGCATTTGAAAGCTTGGAAATCACAAAGTGTAAAAATAGTAAGAATAGTAACAGAGGCCTATCCCAAATAGCCCACTTTATTGGTTGCTAAGTCACGGTTCACCAAATCGTGACAAAAGTTTGGGTATAAATAAGATACATTGTTAGCATAAAGTTAGTCTTAATCATCTCCAGATGATGCCATATTCGTTGCTGAAGCGCGTGTCGAATGCCGTATATGGTGTTTTGATGTTTCGTGGAAAACTACGTCGGTGTTATCTTCACATCAAATGTTCCAACCCACTTCAGGAATAGGATACCTTGTCAGCATAAGGTTAGTTTTGATCATTGACAGATGAAGCCAAGTTGGTTAGCGAAACGCATATTTCGTGTATGTGGTGGTTTGTGGAAAACCACCCAGTATGTAATGTTCAGTTCGATCCACCAGGTATATCCTCTTCTCTTGATCCAGATATTTACTTAAAATGGGGAGAGCTTAATAAGATCAGTACTACAGGCAAAACAATGTAAAAAGCTATGACGTTTAAATTGTCTAGCTACATGGAAAAAATATGAAAACACAAATTTACAGAGTAAATTATAAACTAACCATACATAGGTATGGTTGGTAAATATATGCACTGATATAAAATGATCCATCACAAAATAAATGCAACACGTTGAGTAATCTCACAAAGGTTGTAAAAAAATATATTTCCGTCAGAAGGAGTGCAAAACTCCAAATACCATCAGTCACCACCCTTCACACAGTTACGAACGTAACCAGGTCACCTAAAACATCAACAGGCAAAGACAGAAAACAACTAACTACGATACAAAATGGCAACATCCATTGCTGGGTAAATCTAAGATTTACAATAACCGAAAATCACTTTAAATCAGCACACGAAATTATTATTACAATATCAGAAGGATATTAGATAAATTTCCAACAAGGCACGATAAATCGATATTAATCGATATTAATGATGGCTGTTCTAAAGAACAACCAACGTGAACTAATCACCGAAAAGCAAAATCACCCAAGGCGTAAATTAAGATAAATACGGTACAATATAATTATGAGAATTACCCCAAAGTTACGTTAAATCAAAACATCAACTTTTTAAATAATGAACATAAAATTACACGATAATACCAGAAAACATATAAATTTTAATAGACTGCTGAACTACAGGTTGTTGTCTTCAGAACGTTACACTAGTAAGAAGGAAGTAGCACTGTAGTGTTCTGCTACCTAAACTCTATTATAGTTTGTAAAGAGACAAACATTTGAGGGTACAGTATGAGTAATAAAGACAAATAGATATTTAGCCATTTATTATTATTATTATTATTATTTTTTTTCTTTCGGTTTCCCGATGCCAGTCAGTCCTCCCGTGGCCTCCGACGCCTCACGGGAGTCGCGCCGGCGCATCAACTACAGCCACTCCCCACATCCCGCAGGGTTAGTGACTGTGGATACCAGAATCGTGTGCCCTAAGCAGACGGGAAGAACCCAGAATGGCCGCCTTCTGCATTTGACCTGCCAGCCGCTCGGCTGGTTTTGGCAGGCCGGTATGATCTTCAGTTCCGAGACCAGCGTAGGCTTTATCCCTCCGAGTACACCGATAATAAGGACAACCATTTTGACCAAGTAGCCTGGGTACAGCACTTGGAGCTCGTACCGGAGATCGTGATATTTGGTCCGTTTCTCCTCCTCCTTTAAGGTGATGTTTTTCTCCGCAGGTGCCGAGAACTCGATGACAAACATCACCTTGAGTTGATGGTCGAGGAGGACTATGTCAGGATTGTTGGCTTGGATTAGCCTGACAGTCGGGAACGAGTAGTTCCAGTAAATCCGGCATTTCTCGTTCTCGACAATGGACTCAATATCTCCGGGGTCGTAAGGCAGCACTGGTGTCTGGTCTACCCCGTACGAGTGCCTTAGATGGTAGTATAGCACTCGTAACGCCGCATTATGCCGGTGGATGTAGGCCGAAATCGCATATATAGGGCATGCAGATAGTAAGTGCATGAGCGATTCCGGCGCCTGATGGCAGGTCCTGCAGTTGAAATCAGGAACCTCTACACGCCACACGCGTTACGGTAGACCAAGGTGTTGATAACACCATCTTGACAGGCCATAATGAATCCCTCGATCTCCGACTTAAGCCCCGCTGACCTTAGAAAGACGAAGGTCAGCCTGGTCGATAAACCCAGTGTTTCTATGTTCTTATAGAAGACACCATGTTGGGGTTTATCGACGTGCTGCCGAAACAGATTTTCCTGTTCGGCAGCTCTGATTCGGGCTTTCAGACGATTTGGCTGAAGTTCGGTGACTGACTCAACATCAGCACCTCGCCGGCCTCCTCGCCTGAAGTCAAATGCGAGACCGAGTTCATCTGCGGCTCTTTTTGCTACCTTGAACAATCCTGCTCCCACTCCTACAGTTTCGTGATGTTTTACGAACCGCAAGAGGGGATCTGAGCGACTGAGTATGTTACATGTCATACTCAGAACTACTCTGCCATGCCTCGCGTATTACTATTATTATTTATTTATTTAATTATTTTTTTTCGGTTTCCCGATGCCGGTCAGTCCTCCCGTAGCCTCCGACGCCTCACGGGAGTCGCGCCGGCGCATCAACTACAGCCATTCCCCACATCCCGCAGGGTTAGTGACTGTAGATACCAGAATCGTGTGCCCTAAGCAGACGGAAGAGAACCCAGAATGACCGCCTTCTGCATTTGACCTGCCAGCCACTCGGCTGGTTCTTGGCAGGCCAGTATGATCTTAAGTTCCGAGAGTAGCGTAGGCTTTATCCCTCCGAATACACCGATAATAAGGACGACCATTTTGACCGAGTAGCCTGGGTACAGCACTTGGAGCTCGTACCGGAGATCGCGATATTTGGTCCGTTTCTCCTCCTCCTTCAAGGTGATGTTTTCTCCGCAGGTGCCGAGAACTCGATGACATACATCACCTTGAGTTGATGGTCGAGGAGGACTATGTCAGGTTTGTTGGCTTGGATTAGCCTGACAGTCGGGAACGAGTAGTTCCAGTAAATCCGGCATTTCTCGTTCTCGACAACGGACTCAATATCTCCGGGGACGTAAGGCAGCACTGGTTTCTGGTCTACCCCGTACGAGTGCCTTAGATGGTAGTATAGCACTCGTAAGGCCGCGTTATGTTGGTGGATGTAGGCCGAAATCGCATATATGGGGCATGCAAAAAGTAAATGCATGAGCGATTCCGGCGCCTGATGGCAGGTCCTGCAGTTGAAATCAGGAACCTCTACACGCCACACGCGGTACGGTAGACCAAGGTGTTGATAACACCTCTGTCTAATTGGCGCAGCTCATCTACCCTCCACTTTACTACTCCGAAGGAGTAGAGCAGAATCGGAACGGCAAGCATATTAGTTGCAGACACCTTGTTCTTCCCCGAAAGTTCGGAAGACCAAATCTTTCGGAGGCGGTGTCTGTACTTGCCGCGGAGAGAATCCTTTATTTGTGTTACATCTTGGATGTGCCTATGTTGCACACCCAGGTATGTATAGGTCTCTCCGGCATCCAGATGTCTTAGGATGCTTCCGTCTGCGAGCTGCGCATCTTCGGAGAATTCTCCGCATCGTTGTCTCTTGAGGTGGACGACTGCACATTTGTCCAACCTGAACTCCATACCAATTGCCCGCGTGTATTATTCGATCACCCTAAGAGCGTTTTGTAGTTCACGCTCTCCGGAGGCATAAAGTTTAAGGTCATCCATATAAAATAGATGGGTGACCTTATGCCTCCGGTAGCTGGGTGGCCCACATTGATATCCGCGGATTTGGCGGAGCCCAACAGACAACGGCAGCAGTGAGATGCAGAAGAGGAGAGGACTCAGGGAGTCACCCTGGAAAACTCCTCTACTGAACGCCACCTGCTCTGTCGTGACCCGCTGTGCACCTGATGTTATGGTGAAGCGGGTCTTCCAGAGCGGCAGCAGCTGTTCTATGCATCTCACTAGTGGTGCTGGTACCGCAAGACATTCGAGCAAGTACAACAATAGCTCGTGCGATGTTGTATCAAATGCCTTGCGGTAATCAATCCAGGCCATCGATAGATTCCGCTTGTATTGCACAGAATCCTGTGTAATACAGCGGTCTATCAGCAGGCTGTCCTTGCAACCTGCCATGCCCTTCTTGGCACCACGCTGTTCGTGTATCTGCTGGAAGACCGGATCAACAGACCTCAGCGTCCTAGCATACAAGATACGTGTAAATATCTTGTAGCGGGAGTTAAGGCAAGTGATCGGCCTATAATTCCTCGGGTCGGAAAGATCTCCTTTTTGGGGATAAGCACAGTACGTCCCTCGACGAACCAGTCCGGAATCTGCTGCCCCTCGTTCAACCATGAGTTGAAAACTCGCGCTAGACGACGGTGAGTGGAAGGAAATTTCTTCCACCACCAGTTGTTAATGCCGTCTGGGCCCGGGGCAGCGAAGTTCTTGGTACCAACAAGTGCTTGTTGGACTTCCTCCGTACTGATTGCCGGGCACACTTCTTCTGGCTCTTCAAGATGTCTGTGACACAGAGCCTCAAAGTGTGCAATTGATGGAGTGTCGCTATTGAATGGACGCGTCGTTTCGTAGATTCTCTTCAGTTGGTTTTCGACATCTTCTACAGTCGGCGGATTCTCAACAACACGCTGTGGCTCTTGAAAGAGGCGGGAAAGATTCGTACGGAACAAATTGTTTTGTTCCATACTCCTCACCCGCCTCTTCAATGTTTCTTTATCGCCATGAGCGCTCGGATCCTATCTAGACAGTGCTGCTTGATGGGAAGCATCACTGTCAGATTTAGAGATATGGTGTTGACGTCTTAATCCGGCAGCTATGCGCCGGATCCTGGGAGTAAAACTCTACCAGTCGTCTTATATTCCACCACACTCTGGATCCGAGAAGCGTGTTGTCTGGCCGACTGTATCTTGCCTTCGATTTTTTGTACAAGCCGCTTGGCTTTATCGACCCCATGATTGGTTGACCTCTCACGGGGGACGAGTTGCTTTGCGGCGTTGTACACGGCACAGTTGATTTGCCAGATGTCTACATCTTCTGAATTTTCTCATCGATGACCGCGTCCATTCTAGCCAGGTCTTGTGGCTTTAGGTTAGCCCTGGTGTTAAGGCTAACCCTCGTCCTTAAGTCTACACCGGTGAACTCCTAAAGGATGTTCCCCATCAGCTGGTAATTGCCGCGGTGGGACTGCGGCTGGCAGTTCTTCCAGCTGACGGGGTGCCCTTACGTAACCTGTCCTGAGCAGAAAGGATACTTGATCTCTCAGATGTTGTTGAGAGAAGGCGCGATGCTCTGGATGCATTTCACACCAAAGTGCATGCATTCGCGCCATGTATCCCCTTCGCTCAGGTTCGCTACTCGCGGCAGGTCAGCAAATCATCCCGAAGTTCCCTCGTCCACTTAAAGCGTTCATGTTCATTGCCTTGGTTATCAACGTTGGGACCATCCGGTAAGGCCCCTCCCAACTGTCTCTGACCCCCATCCGCTTGGGGTCGATTGTGAGGGGCCCTTCTGAGGTTGTAAGGAACTCGAGCAGTAAGAGTACCAGGAGGTTAGCCCTGGTACTACCGGCCGGCATTTGTCAGGCAGAGTTGCCTCTGCCTGTCCAGGAGTGCACCAGCGTGGAGGTTTGCCGGTCCTTTGCACCCTCAGTGTCCTTATTATTATTATTATTATTATTATTAC
>JANEYF010001764.1:0-129786 GCA_029963845.1 Rhamnusium bicolor
GCTACGTATTGCTGTCTGTTCCATAACCTATGGCATACTGAAGAAAACAAATAAGTTCTGAAATCGATCTATGTCTGGTTAGGAATTGACAAATATTATTGGCTATCAATCTATCATGATTTGAAGGGTAATCCAATGCAATCGGGGTATTTGCCCGCTGAGTAGTTGTTTCCTTCAAATCATACCTAATAACATTAGCTGAGTTCACCTGGGCTAGGGGTCGCCGCTCACGGTACTTGCTGTCAGCAAGTCGCTATCCGCCACAAGACATCTATATGTCGGTCGGATAGTAGCATTCAGACCAGAGAAGTTTCATACTCTCACCACTATCCATATATATATATATATATATATATATATATATATATATATATATATATATATATATATATATATATATATATATATATACATACATATATATATATATATACAACAGTTGTTATAATGGAACATAGATATATTACAAGTAAGCAACCAAGGATCCAAGCAAGAAGTTAAGTAATGCAAAAGCGATGATCAGTTATATCAAGCAGAGCTAAGTTATGGAAACTACTACTACGGTATTACTATCAGCAGAAGAAAGTGGCATCTACAATAGCAAGCATGCGGTGATTCAAATAAAGCACAGTTACGGCAGCTACTACTACTAGTATTTACAGGAAATAGTTAATGACTCTAGTCACTAATGCTTAAAACAGTATTACGGCAGGCAGTTGGTGCAGCAGATATATTCAGTAGTTGGTTACAAAATACAAGCGTGACACACCGGCAGGATGTCAGTCCAGGGACAGACGGTATATATGACTGTTTATTCGCGAGCGTGCTATAACTTTAGATTAGCTCCTAATGTCCCTTTACTAGGGCTGAGTGACTACGTGGTTCGGACGGAACGGTTAATACATTACAAACCGGGGCATTCTATGAGATTTCAACCTAAGATCATGGATTTAAAACCTCTTCCTTATTCGGACAACAGATACTTCGGACATAAATGGTGAATGCAAATAAACGCAGTAAAATGGTGCAAACGACAAATGCAAATAAAACAGTAAAATAGTCAAAGTAATTCATACCACTACCTGGTTGTGGAGTACACTGGAGATCGAGCTAACTTGAGCGCTCACTAGAGAAGAAGTGATTCATTCAAGCGTTGTAAGCAGTTTTGTTCCTAACGGATGACGAGAAAATCAAGTGTCTCCGTGCGCGACGAAGGGAATTGCGGTTGATGTGAAGGGGCCAAATTCTTTAAGCAAGCTTAGCGAAATACGTATAAACAAATTCCCTGCGATGTTTAATATAAACAAATGTTTATCAAATATACTAAGGCTACAAATCGCTTTTTCATTATTTTTAACATATATTTCTAAAAAGAAATAATTTGAAACGGCCAAGTACTAATATTTAAAACAGATTACCTAATAACTTATCAGGTAAATTAATAAAACAAATAGAACATATTTGTTTATCATAAATAAACAATTTCACCTTGATTTGAAATCAAACTAAATTAAATTAAACTACATTCCTCTTACTTGTTTGAGTACAAACACAACAGATGATTGAATAATAGATTACCCTGAAAAGGAACCGGTTTGAAACAATTATATTTGAGAAATAATTGTTATTCCAAATACTAGATTTGCAAAATAAATTTACTTTGTTGGCATCAACTGGAGATGATTAAAACTAAACTTATGCTAACAATCTACCCTATTTATACCTAAACTATTGTCACGGTTCACCGAACCGCCACGGTTGCGAACCGTGACCCACTAACCAATAAAGCGGGCTATTTGGGATAGGCCCTCTGATCGTCTAGTCTGTCCAACATATTTTTGATTACAGTCCTTACAGCTAATTTCGTAAATCCCCGACTTTTCCTTTGTTTCAATTTTGTCTTTTGGATTGCCTAAAAGTTGTTAAAGTTTGTTTCTCAATGAATGAACCACTGTCATACCTACATCTTTAAAAATCCTACCAATACCACGGGTGAATCGAAGATCGAATGGAATCGATACAAATTTCGGATTTCTCTTCATTTTGAAAGGTCGAGGAATTTCGAAGCGACTCTTTAAACTTTCGCTTCCTAATTATTTTATCAATTAAACTTACAGAATATCCACTACTCGCAGCTATATCCTTAATCAATGCCTTTTCTTTTTCAAATCTCTCCTTACTGAGGGGGAAGCTTAATAGACGATGGACTAGAAAATTAAAACTCGCCATTTTGTGTTGAGCACAATGGTGAGAGTCCTAAGGGATATATCTTAGAGTACTGGTATCTTTTCTGTAAATGTCAAATTTTAACTTATTTTCACTATTTCTAATTACTAATACATCTAAAAATGGTAGTTGTCCAGAGTTTTCAGTTTCATATGCGAATTTAACTGACACGAAACGACTGTTTAATTTAGATACAAAGTTATCAATATCAGCAACTTTTGTATCGAGCACTGCAAAAATATCATCCACATACCTAAGCCAAACCCTGGGGAAATACTCGAATTCTTCTTTTGCTTCCGTCTCGAATCTGTTCATGAAGAGACTGGCAATGAATGGTGACAATGAGTTACCCATTGCTGTTCCTTCATGTTGTTCGAAGAAATTATCGTTGAATCGGAAACAATTTTGTTTCATGCAAAGTTTAGTGAGTTTAAGATATTCTTCTACTACATCTTGACTGAGATTGTTATCGTTATCACGTTATTGTAACAGAAATTATCTGTATTTACGAAATTGAAAATAGTTGCGCTCGTAGAACGGTTCGAATTTTCAACGAAAGACACCCCGGTAAAAATGTAAGCCAATATTCGATAATAATTTGACTGTAGTTAGATGGATTAAAGAATATATTTTAGAATTTTATATTAATTTCACAAGCGTGACAATCTTACGACGGCTTATCAGCGCCATGGTTAAAAAAAATAAATTTTTGAAAATCTCGAAATTTTGAGAAAAATTCTCAAAATTTTGAGAAAAAATCTCGAAATTTTGAAAAAAAAATCTCGAAATTTTGAGAATAAATATCAAAATTTTGAGAAAAAATCTCGAAATATTGAGACAGTGAAAAAACAGTGATTTAGGTTATCTTCATAAGACTTTTGTCGCATGGAAGAACCATCACCAAGTATTACAACCTTTAAGTCTAACCTCCGTATCCACCTCTGATATGTGCATAAGTTAAGCGTGCGCTACGCGCACCCTTGGCGCATTGCAAGGCATCCTCCTCTGCCGGAAAAAAAAAATTGTATATTATTGGCCGTCACGCCGTTACGATGCGTCGGATCGAATTCGGTCATAAGACGTTCTTGCGTCTTTCGTGACGTAGTACGACGCACCCCCCGCGATTTTTCGAAAAGACGCGTTCCGAGATTAGCCATATGGGTATGTAGCACCCCCTCCACGCACCCCAATGGTGGGGGTGGGTCGAGATGGAAGTTTTCATCTCGTGTCGCCCCCATGGCCACCCACGGGGTCAAAACGGGGCTCGGAGAGTCGCTGCACGCTATTCTTGTTGCTCATTGGGCGGCAAGGGGGGGGGGATTTTCCAGGGCTTACATCTCGGCGACGGGAAGAGCTATCGAAGCGATCTCGACGGCGTTGTACTCGTCTAGTCGTCCCATGTAGACATTGAGGGAACTACTTTTTGGAAAAAACGATTATTTCAAAATTTACCCCCCACCCCCCGCGAAAACGGGTGGGCAAACTATGTGACTTTATAAGGGCAAAATGTGCGCAAAACCACCCCTTTTACGTAAAAAATTCGTCGCGCCCGCGAGCGCCATTTTGAAACAACCATGGAAGAACCATCACCATCACACACGAGAAGAAACGAGTGTAACATTGGCAATGAATAATAATAATAAGGAATATGCGTAAGGTGATGGTTCTTCCATGCGATAAAAGTCTTATGAAGATAACCTAAATCACTGTTTCTTCACTGTCTCAATATTTCGAGATTTTTTCTCAAAATTTCGATATTTATTCTCAAAATTTCGAGATTTTTTCTCAAAACTTTGAGAATTTTTCTCAAAATTTTATGAGAATTTTTCTGTTTCCTTTATTATTTTTTTTTATCCATGACGCTAATAAGCCGTCGTACAATCTAGATGTAAAATGGCCTACCTTATTTTTGTAGTTTCGCAAGATGAAAGTTTTCTTCTGGATTGCAACCTGGTATATCTTAAATTAACATATAAATCTCACACAATACACATAAATTTGAAGTGGTTTAGATAAATGAATTTGAGAAAGTTATTACTAATCACAATAATTACAATATTGTTAGAAAATAATTAGAAGATTAAAACACACGCTTGTTACTTCAGGTGAATATCCTTTGGTATCACATCTTCCCTCAGGGAAGGCACAAAAATAAAGACACGTAAAAGAGATGCAACTCTAACACTTAAGAACAGACAACTGTGGAAGTTTGGAGAAAATGTTAAATTTATATTAAACTGGGAATTATAAAAAATACAAAAATTAGTAACACTGGGCAACAACATTTGGAATTTTTTCATTCCATGAACTAACCAGTACTTTTTATGCTGAAATCAGATCTATTTTCAGAATTTTTCTATCAGCAAGGTTTTCAAGTGACAAAGAAATTAAGTTTTGCTAAAATGCATATTCCTTAATTAAATGAAGTCAGCGGTTGGTTCTTGGTGAATGATACTTATATAAAATAAGATTAATTAAGATAAACACTTTGTTTTACTTCCACAAATTTATTCAGATTTATCTGACATATTATGTTTCGGTCTCACGACTATTATCAAAGAGTCTAAAAACTAAACTAAAAGTAAAAGCATAAAGTTCATCTGTTTATACTGCAGAATATTAACCAATTTGAAAATGTATTAAGGTATTTATTATGGGTGTATTTACAAATGCAATTAGAGTTTCTATGACTTGTTTATTCTGTGACTGTAGATGAAATCTGAGACTTTGCTACCTGGAGAGATTTAGAAGACTGCGCGTTTTTACGTGGACGTTTTTACAATCCTCTACACTCTGTTTGGAAAAGGCAATGAGGAATAAAATCTTATTACAGATTCAAACTCTCCAAAAACATATTCAGGGTGATTATTGGGAATTTAGGTCATCTTGTGGCTAAACATTGCACTTTGATGAAACCAGTAAGCGCTTTGTATAAGTTTTTCATTTGATCACATTTGTTTAGTTTTTCGAGGTTTTCCTACCGTTTTTTAAAATTTTATAAACATTAGCGTTTATTTCACAGTATGGCGAAGACAATAGTGCATAATACGATTTGTTGCGTGGACAATTGTCATTGTAGGAACAATGTGGATAGGACAATCCGCTTTCATTATTTTCTCAAAAAAGACGCGGTGTTTATTTATACTACCAATATTTGTGGTATCGTGGAGAAAATAGATAGAGAAAAAGTATAGGAGAAAGCATTATTGATTGAAAAGCATTAACTTTAGCAATACGTGTCCATACGTTTAACCTATTTTGCACTATTTTTTGCTAATTTGCTAACCTAAAAATATCATTATTACAGCTTTACATATCTATTGTATTAATACAATAGGTATGTAATATCACTATTACAACTTTACATACCTATTGTATTAATACAACAGGTGTGTAAAGTTGTAATAAGGACATTTTTATGTTAGCAAATTAACAAAAAATAGTGCAAAATTGGTTAAACGTATTGAATTTACTTACCAAGTTGCGATTAATGAAATAATATATATTTTTCTACCTAAAAATAAAAAACACAATAGCAAATAAAACGAATATAAACAAACCAAAGAATCAGCTGATATTTACTCGATTTTACTTCCCCATGAATAATTTTAAATACTACTCTATATTTTATATGGGTTATCCCTATTTTTAAAGAAAGCTTACTCCAAATACCCGTATTATAATAACTCTTGGATACATTTCTATCTGCTTGGAGTCATAAAAACTCTGTACGAATCAAGGTATCCTTGTCTTTGCTGTTCTGAACTGTATCTTTGATCTCTCTCATTTACCAGCGCATTCTGTGTTTAAGACAATTCCAATTTAAAAAGTTTATTGCCTATTAAACAATTCTAAATATTTTCGGGGTTACTTACGGATACGTATACATAAAAATAAAAAAAATTCAATACATATTTATATAGCAACAAGGAAACGTGATTTAGCTTAAAGTTAACAACTTTAATTCAGTGAGGCGATAATTCCGCCTAGCGGTGCTTTGTCCACAACGGCCGGGGTTGAGGCCCAATGCAGCGTGATTTCGTTCTTTGATGTTGTTGGTAACTGGCATTCTCCTGTGAACATTTTAGTGCTTTAAAGTTATAAGATGTCGTGGACATATATTAATTAATATTACTCAGGTATTACCAGAATGTGTATTTTAGTCATGCAGGAAAAATGGGATAAAAATCTGCTTAAGAAAATTATTAACATCTTATGTATGTGTGATTGAGGGGGTGGAAGGGGGATACGTGGCTATTCCTGGAAGTAGTGATTAAGAATGGGTAATATGTACGGAGATAGGAATGGGGGTAGATGTTTATCGTTATCTGTTGTTGGTTAACGTTAGTTGGCGTCGTGGTAAGGGGGTAGGTTTTCGTGGAGAAGTCAGTCTGTATGTGCATAGTTGTGATGTCCTCATATGTCTTTAATGTGTCTGGTTAGTAAGAAGTGTTGTTTGTTGGTGGTTAGAAATTATTGTGATATGTCTGTTATGTAGTCACATATTGGTTGTATGTTTGGTGTTATATGTAGCTCGTTGATATTCATGTAGCGGTTTGCGTTAGTGAGTAATCGTAAAAGTTTGTTTTTCGTCATTTGGAGGCGTCCATATTGGGTATCGGACGTCCAGTTCCTAACGACGCAACCGTATGTCATTGTCGGTCTGATAATAGTTTTGTATAGTAGTAATTTATTTTTAGTTTGTAATGGGGAGTGTCTGTTTATTCGGGAGTAGAATTTATGTAGTCATGTACGTCCTGCTGATAGTTTTTGTAATATAGGGTTTAAAAAAGAATCGGTGGGCCAAGCTATTTTACTGTCTTTTTTCTCTTCGACTGTTCCGTTATTAATTTTGAAAGGCGTAAAAGTTGGAATGTTTGTAAATTTTTTAGGAAAACTGATAGTTTCGTTTATTGTAATTTTCCAAACGGTGTAGTATTTTGTCAGTATATCTAAGTGGTACCGTAGTTTAGATGTGGTAGTTTGGGGTAAAAATATTGTGCGTAATGTGTTTAAGCCGGCCTGTGAATCCATAGCCGTGTTATGGGGTTTTCGCACTTTAATGAAATCATTAAAACAAAGAGTAACCATCATAAAATATTGGATTAATTAAATAATAGAGGTTTATTTCATATAAAATAGATTTATTTTGAAAGTTTTCAGTCCACAAAAACCAAGGAAAGGGTTTTTCTCTCAGTAAGAACTATTGCATTTTGTTAAGATGTTTTTTTTGTGAAAACACAGGGTGTCGGGAAATAACGTACGAATATTTCGGTGGGTGGTTCTACACCCAAACATATGAAGAAAAGTTCACATGAACGGGGGTCCGGAAAGCTTCCTAATGGAGCTACGCCCCTCCAAAGGTGGTATAAAAAAATTGTTTTTCTTGATTTTTTTTAAAACTACCACTCGATATGAAAAGGGCGATTGATCAATTGCGCCTTCAAAAAATCAAAGTTGGCTTATTTCAACTTGATAAAAATGTCATTAAATGTACACAAATAAATAAATAAGGTGAACTGAATTCATATCATATGTTTATCATTTATCATTACAAAAGGTGTTCAAAATGCCTTTTTCATAGATCTCCTTACATTTCTAAAAATACCAGGTTTATTTTTATGAGTTCACATCCATCTACCACCCTCTGCTTCAATTCTTGAACACTTTGGACAGGGACGGCATAAACCAAAGATTTTAAATAGCCCCATATAAAGTAGTCAAGTGGATTTAAATACGGAGAATAAGGAGGTCAAGCTACAGGGCCACCTCGTCATATCCATCGCTCATGGTAAGCAGCATTTAAATGTGCCCTAACGTCCAAACTAAAATGTGCCTGGTTTTAAAGAAAACCATGCGTTCTACGACTTTTCCCCAAGAGTACATTTTATTTAAAAATTTGTCTAGGAAATCATATATAAAGTAAAAAATGGAAAATATTTCAAAGAAAAAAATTATGGGCATTTTAATTAGGAGGCCCCCTATTTCGTAAGCCCGTGGACATTGCCCCCGTTTTTTAGCACCAAACGATTTTTCATGATAAAATTACCACATGTACGAAATTTTATCGCTCTAGTAGCAGTAGTTTTTAAAAAATCAAGAGAAACAATTTTTTTATACCATTTTTGGAGGGGAGTAGCTCCATTAGGAAGCATTTCCGGACCCCCGTTCGTATGAACTTTTCTTCATATTTTTGGCTGTAGAACCACCCACCGACATATTCGGACGTTATTTCCGGACACCCTGTATTAGTGGCATTATCAAGCACTGTTATAATTATGACACTAATGTGTAATGTTGGTACGTAAAATGGCAATTATCTTATTAATTAAGTGAATTATTTAAAAAATTAAGTGAAGAGTTGAACAATCTCTAGGAAAAAAATATAAAAAATACAATATACAAAGTTGTATAAATGCGTAAAACGCCAAAAAGTATTTAAATTTCTTCCTCTGATCATTATGACTCTTATAGTAATAATAATAGGGTCTATAATTCGGTAAATAAGATTGTCAAGCTCCCATATTTACACCTCCTCTTTTATCACGTGGTCTATACATCCTTGCCATTTATTTGCAGTGTTGACAAGTCAAGGATTTATTTCTTAGATTTAAGAATTTCTACATGCTAATAGGAATTTAGGAAGATTTTTGTAAAATACCAGCTGTATTTGGAACATACCGATATAAATCACATTTTCAATTAAAAATTTTAAGTTCACTTTGTCATAACTCTTTAACTCAGCATAAATCAGCAACTATGTTCCGCTGCAAAATAAAATAAAATTTATTCTTAAGGTTGTACCACTTTAACACATTTAAATTAACTTCCAAGTTTTAGACGAAACATACCTAAATATACGTTACATATACATACCGGACAATACAGTTTTCATCAATTTTCAGTAGAGCGCAGCAGCGTCTAAAGCAATTATTTCTAATTATGAGTTTTTTTAGAAAGTTTTAAGAGGAAACTTATTAACATATTTACTACTAGAGCTGTCAGAAATGTTCCGTGGGACAGTGGCGTACGCGAAATTAACTAATACGAGAAACAATAAACTGTTACAATTTATAACAATGTATGTAAAACTTAACTAGCTTGATGAACTAGCTTACTTATCACAAACTGGAGAAGATGTGTAGCCATTTTGCAGCATCAGGCATGTTTCTATGGTTGTCTCCATGAGTGATGTTCGCTTTGGTGAAAATATATTCTTATATTTTGAAGACGACCGTTCGACATCTACTGATGTAATACACACATACGTAAAATAGTCTTTGAACGCACTTAACGGATCTGGGGCTGCACAATCATATATTTGTCTTAATTTGGTAAAACCGGTGTCTTTATTTAACACACTTGCGAACTTTTCTTTAACGCGCTCATTTGTTGCGTCACCTATAGCGTGTAGCAGTAGATTTACTTCGTCCATCATTTGCAGTGACTTCGCTAACGACAACGAACTATTTTCTAATTTTTTTATGCTTTCATGTAATGGTTTATAGTTCTTCGTAATATTATTTAAAGCTGTTTCAACGGAAATATCTTCGAATTTTATCTGGCTTTCCTTAATAGCTGCAGCCTCATCTCGATTAAATTGTAGTATCACAGATTTTATTTGTTGGAAATACTCAGCATAATAAAAAGCTGCCTGCAACCATGTTGCCCAACGTGTAAGAATCGGCTGTGGTGGTTCAGGAATACCGGAACACTTGCTATGAAATGCACGGAGACGTTTAGATTTAAGAAACACTTTTTTTGTACTTGCTATTAATGCATCCATCTCTGGGAAACCTTTTCGGATAGTTTTTGCCACAAGATGTAAAGCATGCACTTTACACGTAACATGTGTAAACGTACAACCTTGTTCTTGCAAAGACCAGCCTACCGAACGCATTGTCACGGCGCCATCAGTCACAAATATGAACACTTGACTTTTTGACAGTTCGAATTTTTTCTAACGTCTCCAGCACCACCCTGGTAATTGTTTCGCTAGTACACTGACTTAGTCTTTTGCTAGCTAGTAATAGTGGAACTGTCGGTTTAAGAGGGTCCAGTAGTCGTACTATAACATTTAAAATAGAATTTTTTTTACAATCTGTTGTCTCATCAACAGATAACCACAGCCGTGTATTTTTTAATTAACATTTCATCTTATTTACCATGTCTACGTGTACAGTTGGTAGATAGTTACATAACGTTGTGTGACTTGGTAACTTCACCTGGGCATTGTATTTATTCCAGAACTCTCGAAATGGTTGTTTATCAAGTATGAGTAGCGGAACATCACAGGCAATCAGCATTAATAGTAAATCAAACATAAACTGTGTTGTCGAATGCACGTCATTTACGTGAAGTCCACAATCACAACAAATAAAATAAAAACACGAAAACAATATGCAATACGCCCAAGTGACTTAACGTGTACACAACTCGAAAGCTAATAATAGAATGGATTGGAGAAAGAGTTTCGCGGTCAGGGTGAATGCCGGCGACAGTAAGAACATCTGTACTCTACGGTCATGATACACAGAAACGATTTGCAGCTTCCGACTCACTCTGCGTTCCACGTCCTCAACCCAGTCCGCATCCTCATCATCAAGTTGGTTTTCCCTACACTGCTGTTCCAAGCTGTCCGCGAATACTTCGGCTTTTTCCTGGCGAGTGTAGACAATCCCATTCTCTCCGTGGATTGGGGGCATCGGTTTCGGCCTGTTCCGCAGAGCACGCTGGATGTTCCAGATGCTCCTGTCCTGTGGGTCCAGCGATTCCAGGTGACGCTGCCATCCTTCTTGACGGTGTTCCTGGAGGGCAGCTTTGACTCTCCTGTTCAGCGTGTTATACGCGTGTCTATCCGCTGGGAGTCTAGTCCTCTGGGCCCTATTCTTCATCCTTTGTCTATCCCGAATCAGCTGCCTGAGGTCCTCCGTGAGGTTTGCCATTGGCGCTGGTGCCCTTCTGGTCTCCATCTCCGTGGTGCTTTCCTCCATCGCTTCCTGGATCTGGTTTTCCAGGAGGTGATGGCCCTCTCCACATCTTCTTCAGATTCGATCCTGGGAATATGTGCAATGTTCCTTTGCAGTGCTGCACGGAATGATTCCCAGTCTGTCCTCCTTTCACGAAGGTTCCAGTTTCCACATCATTCTTCTCTCCTAGGTCCAAGAAGATCGGGTTATGCTCGGTGGAACCTTCCGTCCTGGTAAAGATTTCCTTAATGAGGGGCATCTCCTTCATTATAGCGATGTCCAGTACGTCAGGTCGGTGGATCCCGTTGTCGCACGTCGGTTCGTCCGGTCCTAGTGCCTGCATGTTGCCAGCGTGTCGTCCCAGGAACCTCAGCAGATCTGAGTGTTGGTGACTCTGCTGTTCCATTCCTGTGACTTGGCGTTCAAGTCCCCTATGGCAAGCACCTGAGTCCGGTTCTGGAATATTGCATCCAGGATCCGGCGTCGGGGAGGCTGATAAAAGGATACCTTTGGATGTCGCCGTTTCGTGCCGTAGACACTACTACGGCGGTGGCTTCCAGGTCTTCCGTGTCCGGCAGCACGATAGGGTGGTGGTCATCGTCTTCTTCACCAGCAGGGCTACTCCTCTCATCGGCCTTGGTCCCGCGTAGTACTTCCTGTAGACATGGTAGCCAGGAAAGTTGGCTGGTTTCAGCGGCGTCATCTTCGTTTCCTGTAGTGCCAACACGTCAATGTCGAACCTGGCTAGGAGTTCCTCCACTTCAAGTTTTTTTCCTTGTAGCCCGTTGACATTCCATGAGGCAATCTGCAAGAAGTTCGGCTTCACCTGGAAAGACATTACAAATTAGTAAATGATGGCATTTGTGCAAAAAAATGTGCTCATTGCTGAGCACATTTGTTGCATTTGACGTAGCAGCGCGGTGAGGTTTTGGGCCTCAGCGGGTGCCTGTTGTTTCTTGGCAGGGCCGATACCTTTCCCTACCTTGTTACCTTGAGCTACTTTTGCGTAGCTCGGTCCTCCAGTGGTGGGTTTCCTGGCCTCTGGTTGTGCCCTTGGTGCCTGCTTCTGAGGGGAGGGGCCGGCTGGCTTCTTGGGGTATTTTGGGCACCCCTTGTAACTGGGAGCGTGCGCTTCCTCGCAGTTAGCGCACTTCGCCGTCGTCTCTCTTGCCTTCTTGCAATACTTAGAGTGGTGAGATCCTCCACACTTGACGCATTTGGCTTGGGCAGTGCACCTTCCTTGGGCGTGTCCAAACCTCTGACAGTGGTGGCATTGTGATACTTCCTGTTGTGCCCGCTGTCGTTCCATCCGCACTACCAGGAAGCAGCAGCGGTTGACGTTAAGGATGGCCTCTTGATCCTTAGGTACTAATATTAGTACCAGCGGCATCTGGGACTTGGCCCTCCTACTTGTCATCCTTTGCACCGTGGATGGAGCAAAGCCTTGTTCAATAAGATCCGTCTTGATGTCATCGTTTCCTACACCGTTTGGAATCCCTCGCATTACCACTCTAAGCTGACGCTCCTCGGGCAGCGAGTACGTATGGTACTCGTGCTTCTCCGCGATTCTATGGCGATTCCCTGGCCCGTCAGCTTCGCCTTGGTGTAGTTAATCTTGGTCCTTCAGCCGCGAACTTACGTGGCTCCATGTCTCCTTACTTCTCAGAATGACCGGAGGTATCCTGGGAATTTTGGAGACCTGTGTCTCTATAGCTGTTGACTCCTTTTCCTTTTCTTGTGTCGTCCTCTCTTGCGGCGTTATTTCCAGCACGACTGGAGTGGTAGTCGCTCTCCTGGGGTCCTTCTCTGAATCTGACTCGCTGCTGCTGCGCGCCGTCTTTTTCTTCTTCGGCGCAGGTCCTGTCTTCCTGGCCTCGGTCCTGTTCTCACCATGGTCCTCCTCCATAGGCACGCTAGCTCTTCTTAACGCATCCTCGTTATCGCGTTTTGGGAGGGCTGCTAGCAGATTGTTGATCTGCTCCGAAGCCTCCTCTCGCTGCTGTCTTGTCTCCTCTCTAAATGCCTTGAATTCATCCAAGAGTCCATCTAATCGTTGCTTGAGCATTTTGTTTTCCTCTCGTAGGCTCTGCATTTTGTTTGCTTTCTTACAGGTATATTTTATAATTTCCTGACTTAAAGTACGATGGAAATATTTGGTTGGTCGTCATTAGTAAGCAAAATGAAGTACCTTATGCTATTTTAATGTTTAATCTAATTGTTATGTTGAGTGTATGCAATATTAAGTTTTATCTATTTCGAAAACAACCTTTTATTGTCATACTGGCATACTGTATGTCATGCTTTCATATTTGCACACTACTTAGGGAAGCATCCTCGTTCGAACTCGTACTTTCGGAGTAGAAAGTAGAGCATGGATTACATCTGTTATGTGCACTACATGGCGTATGGTTGACCGCTGTGGCAAATTTACGACATTCAGTCACATTTTGTATCCAGGGGACTACACCTGCTTGACTGAATGATACCCTGTGTAGTGTTTTGAAACAAAAGCACGGTAGAGCTCTGAGAGTCCTGCATTCTCTTGAAATCTGAATTCTCAGATCTAAAATACCATTTTTATTATTAGGAACAACAATAATTTGTAAAATAAAAATTTTGTACTATTAATAAAGTTTCAGGTTACCCATACCCTTTCTTCTTTTATATCTTACACTCTATGTAAAAAATTATAAATGTCAATTTTTATATCTGATAGGTACTAAATGTTTATAGAAAGTTTAGATTTTTATTAGAAATTAGATGTTAGATATTCAACTATTACTAAGAATACAGAAATGCGTAGTTCTCTCAAGGGCGCGTTTAATTTCCTTAAATCATGTGACAAACTTTAACAAATAAAATAATAAGGGTGAATCTGCTTATATGCTCTACCTACGTAGGAATATTACCTTCTTCTCCCTTTATCATAACAAAGTTAATAAGATGTCATCATATATCATCTATAATCTGAAGTCGTACAAAAACTCAAAGTAACGCAGTATGGAAATACGTTAATAAATATGTAAACCATCTTGCGTGACAAGATAATTTTCTTATATATTCTCCTAACACGCGAAGTAAATTATAGTATGAAAATGTTGCCATCTAAAAATAACAACTAAAAACCAGGAAAATAAGACTTAGTTAGATCCTAATTTTAAAGTGAGCAATACATCATACTTTTCTTTATAGCAGAAAATGACGCCTAGTTGAAAATTGAGATATGCTTTAAAATCAAGACCTTGTTTCTGTGAGTGCTTGCGTGTGTGCGTACTTGCGTTTATGTGAGTGTGTGACTGTACGGGTGTGTATGTGTGTGTTTGAATGAGAGTGACGCATGTACAAGATGTCTCTAGTATATATCGATAAACTGTGCTGCTATCAGTCAAATTATTCCAAAGTGTACCCTTACAAAGTTACTATAATATACAGACAATTTTTAAAAGGTCTATACCAAAAGCAGTCATATATTCCCGAAATCAAACGAAGTGAATTGAATCCAATTTAACTCTATCCAAAAATACTTCGTGAAGTGGATATCAAGGAACATAGTTCTTTAGAAAACTGCTTTTTTTAATAACAAAAAAATATGCCCATTACGAAACAACTAGGGATCTTTATCTGTAGTGGTAGTAGATGTTTTTTGACGTAACTTTCTTGGTCGTCAATATTGCACAAGTAGTAATCCAGTCATAAAGAAGTCCAAATATTTTAAACAGTTTCTCTAATACATTTAAACTTAAACCCTAAAAGTTCGTCTAAACAGGCTCACCTGTGCAGATCTACCTTTTTGCTCAGGTACACTTTTCCGGCATTAGTTCAGTTGTGTATTTGCTTCGTTTTTGGCATGGCATTTGCAGACGAGGTTCTAGCTGTAGTTGGCTTATTATAATAGCTTCGTATGTTATTTTTTTTAGAACACTTTCTTTGTTGGTAGAAGGTTTTCTTTCAATTTCTCTACCAATTTTGCATGTGCTAGATCTTTTTTCCACGATCATGATATTCTTTGCTCTTAATCGTCCATAAGTAAGGCTCACTTTGGTAAATCTCTATGAATTCCTCGATGCATTGTTGATTGGCTCTGTGCGCCATTTTTCCCAGCTTAAAATCGAGTGAAAACTTTACGGAACGAAAATAAGACAAGGAAAAGCCGAGAGTGTCCGTAGTCTTGTCAACACTGAAACCTGAACAGTAGAGGTAGAGAACTATCGATAATTATCGATAGTTTGGACTATCCATACAATCGATATTTTCAAAGACACTATCGGTAGCATTCGATAGTTGATAGCACGACACTTTGTTGTAAATTAGAGATATCCTGCGTTTAGTGATCGCAGCGATTCGTGAAAAAAGAAACAAAACATTTTGAAAGAAGATTTTCCACTTATCTAACCAGGTTATATTTCTAACCTACAAAAAAACGTTCTGTTTCACTAAGAGCCAGTTTTATAAACAGAATTTAACTAGAACTGAGAGTTTAATCTCCGGAATACAGACTGCTGATTGGTTCATGTTTAGTTTAAACTACGGTCCCTGAGTTAAACTTAAGGTGAATTTATGCAGACGTATTTAACAGTTATCATTTAAGATTTAACATTAAGCATTTAAATGGGAGATTTAAGAATGCCAATGTATACACAATTCCTTTATAACTTATCATTTAAGAAGCATCCAATCCATGTTAAAGTTTCTGCTCCTGCCGAGATGATAACTAATAAATAATTTGGTTTAGGAATTTGTAACCTAACTTCACATGTTTGTGCATGCGCAGTACGATGTTCATTTAACATTTAATCTAAAAGTTAAAAGTTGGCCAACTCTTAAAAATTAAATGTAAAATGCTAAATGTTTATTATTTAGCTGTATAAATTGGTTTATGAGATTTTAACTCATAAATGTTAATTGCTAAATGTTAAACCTTAAATATGTCTGCATAAATTCACCTATATATTATAAATAATGGTCCTAAGACATGTAACTCGAAAATTTTTAGATATCACATTGAAGAGTGTTTTTAAAGAAAATATTGGTTCCAAGCTGAAATTTGAGAATAAACTGATATAGTAAAGCGCCAATCTAAAATATGTATGTTTTTGAGGTTAGTTGTGACGTTAGACGCTAATGCCGTATTGCATTATATTTACGCAGGTTATTCTATTTTCTATCCTGAAACCTAATCGAGAACGGCCTTAGTTAATTTTGACTATCGAAAATTATCGATAGTCGAGAGTTGAAATATCGATAGCTATCGGTGGTGCCGATTCGATAGTTCTCAACCTCTACTGAACAGACGACTTGATGGTACACACGCTCTGGTTTGTTTGAAGAAGTAGTAACTACACAGGTGCGTCGAATGAAAATTCAGTTTACTCCGGTCACGTGTTTAGGTCACAATAACTGCACAGTTTTATCATCCACAAACACCGGTAGACCTACGCAGGGGTGTATGTTCAGGTGAACCCGATAGACCGACGACCGACCGGAGCGTCTGTAGCCGTTGTTAGACAATCCTATTTCTTATTTTTTTTTGCTTCATATTAAATCTTAATACACAGGATATCTACTCAACTCGGGAAATTTGTTAGATCTGTGTAAATATATGCGATACGAAAAAGAAGTTGGATAATTTGAATACGCGTATTTTGCTTCAAAAAATATGTCAAGGCTACTGAGACATGAAAATTTAATTCAATTTTTTTTATTTCCAAATAATGAGCTTAATATTAATTTTATTGAAAAATTGAAGAGGAAAGATTGTTAGTTTACTGAAAGTACTATTTTTAAATTCGCACTTTTGGTTTGTGTGCTGTACAGAGTGGGCAAATTTCGATGTTTGTATAAGGTAACTCGGTAACTGTAAGAGACACAAAAAAAATGGACGACACATTCTCCATCTCTTTTTTTTTTCGAGTTATAAACAAAAGTTCGATTTTTCAACTATTAGACACATGTCAAGATCTCGGTTATTGTAAAGATATGAAAAAACAACTTTTACATTCTTAGGCACTTTTTTCTGTATAATACAGTGGCATCGAAAAAAATTTAAAAGTGCAATTGCGAGTTATGGCATAAAGTTGTATTTTTTTAAATGGGAATCATAGTTGGCTATGGTTTAGTTAAAAAGGAAACTATTTCTCGTAATTTTCGTAGGGTGTAATTATGACGGAAACAAAGTCATTAATATGTAGTTTACTGACAAATGGATAAACACTGTCATAGATGACACACGCCTACTTGGAATAAACGTAAAAAACGTAAAAGTAATCTATTAAAAGATTATTTTCACTATTAAATACTTACACATCAAAAGCAACCCCACATGTGATATATAGTTTGAATGAGAAAGAAATTTCCTTTTTAACTAAACCATAGCATATGATACCCATTTAAAAAAATACAACTTTATGCCATAACTCGATATTGCACAGTTTATTTTAATTTTCTCGATGCCACTTATTATACAGAAGAAAGTGCCTCAAGAATGTAAAAGTTGTTTTTTCATAAGTTTACAAACAACCAAGATATTTACGTGTCTAAAAGTCGAAAAATTGAACTTGTGTTTATAACTCGAACACAAAAGATGATAGCAACTTTTTGTTTTCGCTAGTGAATTTATCTCAAAAAAAGAGATAGAAAATGTGTCTTCCACTGTTTTGTATATCTTACAGTTACCGAGTTACCCTATACAAACATCGAAATTGGCCCACCCTGTATATGTGGGTAATTTTTGTATGTCATATATTTTATTTATTTACACGATTCGATAGAGGTTTCCTCTCTGATTTCAAACATATCAAACAAGTCATATTTTTCATTTCTTAAATATGTTAATTAAAAAAATATGTTAAAAATAAATGCTTTTCTTCATTATCCTGATAGAAATGTAACAAAGTTCATGAGTAGGCCATGAAAATGGAGCACCAATAAATTTGTTTCTTCATAAATTAAAACATGGTACACAAGCCATAGTTTTGTATTACTTATTAGCTACTGATTAAAAAAAACCGCTGCCAATTACTTGGGGATCAGAACTTCCTCACCGTAGTAAAACTCGACGTGTGGTGGAGTTTATAATAAAAGTAATTTTTGACGTTTCAAAAAAGTCACATTTTTTGACGTTTCAAAAAAAGTCACATTTTGACGTTTCAAAAAAGTCACATTGACGTTTCAAAAATCACATTTTTTGACGTTTCAAAAAAAGTCACTTTGACGTTTAAAAAAAGTCACATTTTTTGACGTTTCAAAAATTGGGACTGATTTTTCTCATCAACGAACTCAATCTCTTCCTTGAGCTTTATCTCAAACTGCAGCTGCTATCGCGAACCAGACAGAAAGACACATAGACAGAAAATTTTTTCAGTTTGAAATTTTGTGTATCGACATAATTCGTCGAGATTCGTCCAGAAATGCACTAAAAATTTTCAAAATTTTTTTTACGAATACATAACTTCCTCACTTAGGGGTGAGGAAGTAGTAACAAATGGTTTTTTTGAAAATCCTGGTAGAAATGGAACAACTGTCATAAGCAGTAGTCTGAAAGTATAAACTGTTCACTACATGATGTCAGTCTTTGGTATCAGTGAGTTTAAGTTATTTCAGTCTTAAAAAATAAAAACTTATTCATTTGATAAAGCATATGTTGTTTATCTTCACAAAATGTGACAAAAATCCTATAAATACAGCGTAAAGATATGAACAGGGATGGGCGTAATTTTGATAACGTAATTAATTGATTGCATTATAAAGGGAAAATGTAATCAAGTAATTATAATCTGGTTACATATCAAACGTAATTAAAAATAGGTAATTTGATTACAATTTTTGTAAAGCAATTTGTAATCGTTATAAAAGCAAATCGACTACGATTACTGTTTAGTAAGCTTGTGTTTTAATAATTGTGTATTTTCGTAATAAATTTTTAATACTTACTTTTAATACCAATTGACCATTTCTTACAAAAAATAATTACTAATAAAATCAGATTAAGGCATCGTTAGCACGCCATCGTCGCCAATATTACCAACAAAATTTTAAATCACTGTTAAAAATGTTCTATTGATGAGAACGAAAAATTAAAACAAGTGGTTCATATACAAAACGAATATTTTATTTGGTGTCATTTTATGGAAGTAAATATTCATATTTCCTGTTAATAAAAAAAATATGCATCAGTATTGCCTGTAACTTTACATATTAAATCTATTCAATTCAAAATTGCAATGTCAAGATTGGGCACGTCCGCAATATTGGATTCGTTTCTCAATGTTCAACTTAGGCGTGTGATATCATATATTAAAGGCGTATTCTTCAGTAGTAACATGCTAAAATTTCAGTACAATGACATATAACAAAATGGCGAAATTCTAAATCGCATATAACGGGTTTTTCAATAAGAGTGATATGTCCTTTTTTTTTAATAAAACAAGGAATTGAGGCAGAATAAAAATTTTTATTTTATTTTGAAGTACAATCGATGCAATTATGTTCTGAAAATAACATAATTCAAATGGCCGCCTCTGCTCCTCTTACAGGACCGAATTCGATGAACTCAATTTTCAAGCACTTTCCTCGATAAATCAGGCCTTATCTCACGAATCAGCGGTCAATATTTAATTTTAATGCATAAATTGTGTCTGGTTTATTGGCATAAATCAACGAGTAGTGGTGAGAGGTATGTGAAACTTCTCATATGGTCTAAATGCTACTATCAGACCGACATCATAGATGTCTCTGTGGCGGATAGCGACTTAAGAAGCAAGTACCGAGAGCGGCGACCTCTAGCCCAGGTGGACTAAACTACTGTTATTAAATATGATTTGAACGAAACAACTACTCAGCGGGCAAATGCCCGGACCTGCATTGGATTATACCTTCAAATCATCTATGATGTCGGTCGGATAGTAGCATTTGGACCATACGAGAAGTTTCACATACCTCTCACCACTACTCAATTTACCTTAGTCAGTATATGACTAGCAGGTTGGCCATTATCATTTGTCAGTTCTATAACCTATGGCATACTAAGGAGAACTAATAAGTTCGAAACCGGTCTATGTCTGGTTAGGAATTGACAAATGATATTGCCTACCGATCTATCATGATTTGAAGGTGTAATCCAATGCAGGTCGGGGTATTTGCCCGCTGAATAGTTATTTCGTTCAAATCATATTTAATAACAATATGGTTCTCCAGTAACGTCACGCTATAGGGATAATACGTTTACCAAAATTAATCTAATCAAATCTGGAATTTAAGGTATGACTTGAATAAATTTATTTAATTGACGACAAACGTGTTCCAAATTAATTCTTCCTAAAAATGGACCGTTACAGTACTTCCTCTTTTTCGGTATTAAATTCATATTTTCTCATATATTATCCTGAAATAGATTGAAACCTTTGAAGTGGCACGGGAAACACGCATCTAGTATACTGGTCGGCGTTTTGGTGTTAGATTCTTGGTGTTAGGTACTTCATTTTTATCATTTTGTTAGTTAAACTGGCGTAAGGAATTCCAACAATAATGTTATATACACTATGGGAGTGTTCTATATGGGTCAGGGTCAAACTCAAATCTTTTAAATCTTAATCATATCCAATATAAATCCCCTGGGATATATATTGGAGCAATGAGGTCATCATCACGTAATGTCAGTATAGCTGAGGCTCAAGACCTTCATATTTCAAACCTCTAAATATGATAGAGTTGAGAGCTTTCATAGGTCTGCTTTATTTGTCTGGGATAATGAAATCAAACCATGAATATGTTGAAGGGCTTTTTGCCAATAATGGGACAGGATGTGATATTTTTCGTGGAACTATGAGTGTGCAGCGATTCCTGTTTATTTTATCATGTTTGCATGCGGTTTAATCGTGCTACCACAAGAGAAGCTAGAAAAGTCAATGATAAGCTTGCAGCAATTCGGGAATTATGGGAACTCTTTATAACTAGTTGTTAGAAATACTATACACCAGGCAAGAACGTTACAATTGATGAAATGTTAGTTCCATTTCGTGGTAGATGTAGATTTCGCATGTATATGCCTAAGAAGCCTGCAAAGTACGGATTGAAAATAATGTGTCTTTGCGATTCCCGAACTTTTTATTTGTGTAATGCATTTGTCTACACAGGAAAAGATACAAAGAAAGAAAAAACTTTGTCAATTCCAACACAGGATGTTCTCAAACTTATAACACCAATTCAAGGAACAAATAGAACTATCACTGTAGATAATTGGTTTACGTCACTTGAACTGTGCGATCAAATGAAAGACAAAAAAATTAACAGTCTTAGGTACTCTGAAACAAAATAAGCTGCAAATTCCACAAGAATTCAAACCAAATAAAAAACGCCCTGTAAAATCAGCTTTATCTGGACATAACCAAGACATGACTATTTGTTCATATGCACCACGAAAAAATCGAGCCGTCCTGTTATTATCAACGATGCACCAAGATCAAGAACTTAGTGGAGAAAATAACATACCAGATATGATTATCGACTACAACAACACAAAAGCAGGTGTAGACGCACTGGACCAACTATATGTTAACTATTCGGTCTCTCGTCGAACACGCAGATGGCCAATGGTTATTTTTTATGCAATTTTAAATATCACAGGCGTTAATGCTCGTATTATACTTCAATGCAATAAAGATATCGACCAGTTGATGATAAAACAAGGAGAAATTTGCTACAGGACCTCGGAATTGTTTTGGTGAAACCCCACATTGAACGTCGTCGTGATGTCAGACCTCTCTCCCGTGAACTGAGGGAAGTTGTATTGAAACTTGGTGGTACGCCACTACCTTCAACCTCTTCCGAATCAGAACCCATGGGAAAAGCACGATACAGACAAAAAAAACTAAAATGGTGTGCGAAAAAATTCAATAAACATATATGCCCTACTCACAGAAAGTCAGTGTGTCAAAATTGTTTGTAACAATGTTATTTATAAGTCATTATATGCATAATGTTAAGTTATGAAAATAAAATTTAAAAATTCTATCTATGATGTTTTACATATTGATATTTTTATTGGGGTTCTTTAGAGAACTAGAGAATTAACGTAATTCTATTTAACCAGAGTACTTAAAAGTTAATCCAAATATTTTAATAGTACTTTTTTTAAGTGTTCAGAACACACGTAGTGCCACTTACGGGCATTTCCCATTTTGAGAACTTTCAACCAACTCTTTATTCTCACCAGATTCTGGGGAAACCTGAAAATAAACACATTTTTAATAACAACCTTTAAAATTGAATTAAAAAAATATCAACAGACTTTAAAACATCTACAGTTTGTAAGCTACCTTAAGAATGAACTTTCCATTCAAGTTAACAAATATTTTTGTATAAGTATCTTTTTTTAATAGAATGTGGATTTTTTACTGTTCAAATGGAATCAAATGTTTTCATTTTTTGTAAAGCTAACATTAATTTTAGTCATTTTTAAGCTTTCACACTTTCGCTTTCACGCATTATGCCGACCCTGATCTGTTTTGTTTACTTACCTGTGAAAAGATAAACAACTCCATTGTTTTCCCCTTTGGCCGCACACTACACATTTATTAGTCACTGTTTCTCAATAAATATTTATTAAATAAATAAAGTAACTAAAAATCGATTATTAATCAGTACTCAAAAACACAAAACTTTAAAATCGCTTAAAAACAACAGAGATTAAAATAACAACAGCAGAATAGCATTGAAAAAAACATTACTCAAGCAAACAAATGTTGAATACCTATTAAGTTTTAAGTTATGTAAAGCATTAAAATAAACGCTGAAGCCTGGAGCCGCCCCTGGTTTGTTTTGGATACTTTGATATGTGAACATGCAATATTATTAATCTAAGGTTGGTACTTTATTAACACCGAAAATCTCACTAATAATTACTGGAGATTAAAAACAGTCTCCCTTTGGTAAATGCTTTTATTCACTCTGTAAAATACGACCAGCTTATAGAATATTACGAACAATATCCAATTTTTCAACTTGAATATGACGAATTGATATTTTAGCCAACTTTAGTATTCCCATATTATACCGAGATTTCAATAGTTAATAAACCATAATTAATTCTATTTTAAGTAAATATGTAGTAAACTCTGGTGATTTATACAGTGATCAGAAATCGGTAGCGACATAGGTAACGTATTCTACACTTCAAACACCAATCATTCATATACATTTCACCTTCATGAATCTTGTTCAATATATACTGCCAAGGTCTTTGCAATAATCCGTACCTTATATTGGATGACAAAAAATATTGCAGGAGATGCAGTTATAATTTCCGATTCAAAATCTGTTTTGCAAGCTATCAACAAGTTTAGCTTAAAAAATTATAAGAATAATATAATATGCAATATAAAAAAGCTGGTTTATAATCTGAATGTAAGACGTAATAATAACATTGTCTGGGTAAAAGATCATGTTGGAATAACAGGAAATGAAATTGTAACCAAGCAGCTAAAGAGGCTACTAAGCTCACCGAAACTTGCATAGTGTCATCAAATAATGATATCGTCCAAAACCTAAAAGAAAAAATTAGATAAAATTGAGAGGAAACATAGCTAGAATATGTTAACTCTACAAATAATTCCTACGCTTACATTCATCCTACGCTTCCCAAATCTATCCCTCACATTTCAGAATTTTCGGTCTTCAAACATTATTCAACGACAAATTATTACCCTCCTTAAACGGTGATGGTTGTTTTCCAGCTCATCTTTTTAAAATAGGTGTAAAAAATACTCCCTTCTGCTCATGCGAAGATTCCTCTCTTGGAGATCTAAATCACATCTTTCTCGTTTGTACTAACTATACCAGAGGTGGTCGGTCCATGGAAGCAAGGGAAGCAGTGCTTCCCTTAGAATTATAAAAAAAAACACATAATTAGAACCTAATTATTATTTACCACATATATTAATCATTAAAATTTACTTTTACCCAATTTCAATAGACACGACCCTGCATTTCAACAGCTGAGATAATGTTGCACGATAAAACCGTAACGATGACGCACTCGATTAATCGAGCCAATACGAACTCGCGCGACTTCAATATAAGCAACTTCTTGAAGTGCATCCCATTCCCACTTCATAATCTTGATGTGTGAGCCATATAGCGTGGTAATGCGTCTTAATTTATAGATTTTAATCTCGATTTTAATATCGATTTTATTATTATCCTTAATATTAATCTTCCTAGTATTATTCTCAGCTTTTTTGCTATATTTGTAAAAACTTTTTTGGTGTTTCTAAACCTGTGGTGTGGCGACAAATGATTTTTAAAACGTTGAACATTAGTGCGCGTATAAGCAGTTTTAGAATTGCTTATTCAATATGGAAGCTATACCTAGCACTGTGGAAAATATTATTTCCATTTGTGTGGTGTGCAATCTGTTGAAAAAGGGATTTTCAACATATTCGTTTCAAGATAAACTGGATATTATTAGAAACGGGAGACCAACACCTGATTTAAAACTTTTAAAAACGAAAGTTAAATCATGCTATAGGTACTTTAATATTGAAATGTACAGTGCTAATCAGTGGTTAAAGGGTTGTGAAAATTTGTGTAATTTGTTTTGTTGGCCATGTGTACTTCTCACGAAAAAGGTGTTTCGAATAAAAATGGCTTTTCAGATTTAAACAACATTCACAAAGTGACAAAGAGGCATGGTAAGTGTGAAACTCATTTGCGAGCGGTGCTAAACGAAAAAAACATTTGAAAAATCACGAATTCAGCATTTTCATTAGATTAGCAGTTGAAAGAAAGTGACCATAAGCATAATGAACTTGTAAAAAAAAAATCGAGAAGTATTAAAAAGACTTATTGACATTGTTTGTTTTCTTGGCGAAAATCAACTTAGTTCTAGAGGTCATACTGAATCTCGGAGCATTGCTAATAAGGGCAATTTCATGAACTTAGTTGATTTATGAGCAAAATACGATACAATTTTAAGTAACCATCTGGAACACTCCACGTTATTTCGCGATACATCAAATCATATTCAAAATGATTTGATTCAGTCGATAAGCAATATTGTTTTAGAAAAGATCAAGCAAGAAATAAAAAAAGCTCTTTTTTGTTGCAATTATGTTAGATGAAACAACCGATATTACGAATATTAGTCAGTTGTCAATCGTAGTACGCTACATAAATCCAAATGGGAAAGTCCAAGAGCGCTTTTTAGGATTTTTAGACTTAACAACGCAGAGAACGACCGCAGCTTTATATGCTATAGTTCGTCAGATAGTCGATGTCTACAGTGTGGTGCTCAACTTATCGCCCAAAGTTATGATGGGGCCGCTGAAATGGCTGGTGAATTGGGGGACCTGCAGGCCAAAGTAAAAGAAACTTTTCAGAATGCAATATTTGTACATTGTTTTGCGCATCGATTAAATTTAGTTCTTGCTCAATCTGCAGCGTGTCTTAAAGAGTGCAAAGTATTTTTTTTCAAGTAATAGTGGAATGGCTGCCTTTTTTTCAAAATCATCAAAACGGGCACGAGCTTTAGATTTGGAAGTACAGAAGAGACTACCCAGAGTTGCTCCAACATGATGGAATTACAATGGGAGGCTAGTACAAACTGTATCTGAATATCAATAGCCTCTAATTGATTTATTTGAAAATATTTTACAAAGCAAAGATGATTGGGACACTGGGACTTTGAATGGATCCAGAGGTTACTTAGATTCATTGAAAAGAGACTTTGATATTAATTTCTTGTTAAATGTTTTCTCCGAAATATTCCCATTTACTGACAATTTATTCAATATTTTGCAAACTAAATCAAATGACGTTGGATTTTGTGTAAAGAAAATTGAAGAATTCAAAAATTTTATTTGTAACAAAAGAAATGAATTTGAAAAATCCTGGGAGAAAACTAGTAATGACAATTTAGAGCCGCAAAGAAAAAGAATACGAACTGAATTTATAGAGGATCGTGGAACTTCATATCGAAGACTTTTTTATCGAAATTTTGGACAATAGAACTGGGCAACTAAATAATAAATTTAAAAATTTTAGTGATATACAATTTTTAGAATTGTGTAATTTTAATGAATTTAAAAATAAACAGTTTCCACAAAACGCACTTCAGTCATTGAGTGATAACTACGGACATTTTTTTTGATATAGTTGGGTTACGATCGGAACTTTCAGTTATTTATGCTACAGAAGATATTAGTCAGAAACATAACGCCAACAAACTGATTATCTTTATAAAAGAAAATAGTTTGGATCAGGCCTACTCTGAAGTGTTGAAATTGTGTGAGTTAGTGTTGACGATACCTGCAACGAGTGCTTCGGTTGAACGCAGTTTTTCAACCTTAAAAAGAATAAAAACTTTTTCAATAAATTCAACCAGTGAAGAGCGGCTTTCAAAATTGTCCCTGTTGACAATAGAAAGTGACTTGGTGAAGGAGATGTCCCAAAATTCAAACTTTTACGACGAAGTTATTTCCGACTTCACAAAAAAAGGAGAGGCGGATTAAACTACATTATAAATAGGAAGGTATGTGCATGTTAACTGCTTAACTAGCCGGCTCGATTTATACTTGGCTAGAGAGTGCACGATGCAAGTGTGACTGAACAAACTCTCTAATTCGCTGCGGGTTCGATCCCCGCCACCGACACTGGCAATGTCGTTGGGTATGGTTGTGTGTCTGCGTTTTTTTCATAAGTGTAACCCTCGCCCGTGTAGCTTCGGCTTTGGAATCGGGGGTTGTCTAATTTTTGTGGTGTTTTTATGTTTTATGTTTATTGAGGAGTGGCGGTCCTACAAGTGTACTTTTTTTCTAGATATCATAACTTTGCGGCTTTCGACATTTGCTTTAAAATGAGTATACGGAAGCCACGCCCCTTTTCTTAAAATTTTTTTTGCCTCGTTTCGTTCGGGGCTTCGCACTACCCATCACCCTATATCACAAACTGCTTCCCTTGTATCAAAACTCACCGCACGCCCCTGAACTATACACAATTAAGTAATGAACTTGAAAATGCTTTAAAAAGCTTAAATGTTTCCCACAAATATTGTTTCACTATTAAGCTCGCAAAACAACGAAATTTACGATGCCATAGTGGCTTTCCTGAAAAAAGCTGCAATTTGTATTTCAAATTATTATTAATGTACCAAAATATAAATCTTCTGTGGTTAATGGAAAGTTCCAATGCCAATCTATTCAACACACTCACACACAACAACAATAATGTTGTTCTTTCTTTTTCTTTAATTATTATTTATTTCAACAACATAAAGCTAATCTATACACGTGATAATTTAAAACTGAAAATCAGCATTATTCAATGGATACTGTAAACTAGCATAATGTGCCCAGACAATGATTAGTGCCAATGGTAATTTCGAGCTCGCTTTTGAGCTTTTGCAAAACGTCGTTAAAGTCCTATTGTCTAGATAAATCTCACTCAGTAATCTGGTTACTAGCTGCTGGAGCCTAGGGATTCTAGGGATCCTTTATAATCTTGTTTGATATATAGGGCATTTAAATTTTACTTTTAAAATTATTAAGATATTTTTGTGCTAGCTATTAAGGAATCGGAAGTTTACATTTACTTTATGAAAATTGTAAGTTTGGTAAGTTCTGGACATTACAATCTTATTATACAAGGTGGCGCATGACCAATTGATGCATTTTAACAAAACCACATATGTCGGCTTGGTGTCCTTAAATTTATATTGATATGGAAAAAACCTACACCTTTATAAATAAGGCTTCCTGAACATATGTATTCAAAACAGTAAACTCTTACTAATAACCAATATATCGGGTGCCCCAAGCCGTATGCAACAGCTCGCGTTTCCATAATTTTTAACAAAAAAAAATTGAAATTTGGTAGTCATACATAGTGTGTTAATATGCATTTTTCTAACTAAAGCGGATATTTGTTTCTGGTTTAATCGGAAGTGTGTTTAACTTTCTTTCTTAAATGCAATATATACTTTTATAGACGTTCATAATCTAATCTAAGCAATAGCGTGCAAATTCGACGATGACAGGTTACCGTCTGCCAGTCGGTAATCAAAGAGAATATGAGTACCATACTTGTTCTGTTTTGAAATTTTTAGTATGGCGGCCGGTTGTGGAGGGGGGAACATTTTTTTTAATCGAATGGTTACCGATATTTGTCCACATAGGTAGTTGGTATACATATATATACTCCACATACCCCAATTATGCCGGCAGACAAAATTTCCGGTCGGCGCGCGGTAACCGGAAATTCAAGGGGATACGAAATCCTGCGATCTAGATATTTGAATAGTATTGTGCATAGAATGAACTAGAAACTTTAATATATTTTTTAGAATATTAAAAATATATATATTATATATTTTTAAACTTCAGAAAATGAATAGCTCTATTTTTTTATTTGTATGTGGGTGGTCATTGACCAAATGACCCTATAGAAGAACCGCCAGTGCCATGTTGTATGTGTAAAATATACAATGTTTTTCCTTAACCTACAACAACAGACTACCATTAAAAGAAGGAAAAATAGGTAGTTATTTAAGCAGTTACTGATAATTAACACAAACCAATGTAAAATACATTGAACGAATTTAGTCTAAAGGCACGGTGCTGATTTGCAAGTCCTTATAAAATTCAGGTTCACAATTTATTGTTCATTCGAGAGGCACTCAAAGTCGGATCACAAGTTAATGGGTAGTGCCTAGGTACCTAGGATGTTCGAAGTTGAACGTTTTTTGTTTGAATTTACATAATTTTGCCTAGACGTAAATTTAATGAAACAATCTTACTTGTTGCTCCTGTGCAGAGAGTACGGCCTGTGCTTTTTTTCTACTCCTACAAGCTCAGCTACTTCAACGAGTCAGCCTAGCTTCTCCATAAATTTCTCAGCTCACCAAAGTTATCCAGCGCAAACAAAATTTAACGCAAACAGATCCATTCTCTGCCGTGTCTCTTACTTGTCTGCCAGTCTTCGGGCTCTCCCGCGAAAACACAACCCCTCGAATTCATCTCTCAGCGCGCGCGATAGAACCTATCCGTAAACAACTTTTTCTCCCACACAGTAGCGGCACACTAAATAGCTATTGTAATAGGGTTTAGTAAAACTATTCTATTCGAATTTGGAAGTTAATTTATGACTCAAACAATTTTCATATAATTTATAAGGAATGTAGCCCAAATCATTTATTAAAAAAAACGGACCGTTACAGTAAAATTCTTCATTTTATGTATAAATTTTTTCATATGAGCTCTAATAAATTGATAAAATTGAAACACAATTTTTTCTGCCAATTGTGGAAATGGCATGTTGTTACATGCAGTTTAAGACAACCGATATATTCTCAAGATTTTTCAAGAAATTTTGAAAAGAAGTACCGTAGCGAAGTGTTCAAGAGCGCTTATACTTAATAAATTTAAAATTTATTTATTTGAAACTTATCTTTGACGCAGATGAGGTATGGAACTGTCGATGTCCTAGATCTGGTTCTAACCTCACAATAAACTATAGATATTTATTGAAATTAATTTAATTTAATTTTAAAAACGTCCAAGCATATGGAAAGTTTCACGACTCTGTCTCGTTTTTAAAAATGGGAGTAGGGATGATGCTTGTAACTATCGCCCTATTCCGATTTTATGCAATTTTTGTAAGGTCTTGGAAATTCTTTTACACTGTTATATATATGATCATGTAAAAAATATAATTGATGTAAATCAACATGGATTCATGAATGCTAGGTCAACTACAACTAATTTGGTCTGTATAACGCAATATATTTCAGACATTTTAGATAGTCAAGGACAAGTTGATGTTGTTTATATGGATTTCTCCAAGGCCATTGGTCGCCTAGACCATTCAATTTTAATAAATCGCTTAGACCAATATGGAATATCGTCAGATGTCATAAAACTATTTAGCTCGTATCTCTCCAAGAGAATACAATATGTGCAGTATCATGGTTATAAGTCTAACAATATAGATGTACTGTCAGGAGTTCCGCAAGGTTCCATTCTTGGTCCCCTACTATTTAATATATTTATAGATGACATAACAACCTCTCTTAAAATCGGCTTTCTAATGTATGCTGATGACATGAAATTGTATTCTAAAATCGACTCATATGATGACTGTGCTCGGCTACAGGATGTATTAAATCAAATTAATGATTGGTGTTTTGCCAATAATCTGCCTCTTAACATTAAGAAATGCAATGTGATGTCGTTCAGTAGGCAATTAAATCCTCTAATCTTTGCTTATCAAATAGACAATGTATTCTTGGCTCGTCCCTGCTTTATAAAAGATCTGGGAATTATATTTGATAGTAAACTATCTTTTAATGAGCATGTTAACGTAACACTAAAAGTAGCCTATAAAAATCTTGGATTTGTAATAAGAAATAGTAAAGATTTTTCTGACCCTAGCACAGTGATACTCCTGTATAACGCATTCATAAAATCACGCCTGGAATATGCGCCCATAGTATGGTGTCCAACATATGCCGCATATATAGACAGTATTGAAAATATTCAGCGTAAATTTCTCAAGTATATGTATATTTTAAGGATAACAGAATTTACCCCACTATTGGTTTTCCCACGATTTGCTATTAAACTTATATAATTTTGTCACTGAAGGAAAGAAGATCCATGCACTCTATCATTTTTTCTGCACAAGATAATTAAATATGATTTTGATTGTCCACAAATTCTCCAACACCTTGACTTTAACGTACCGAGATTAGCCTCGCGCTCTCCTGAAACATTTCATCTGTCCACTCCTCGAACTAACCTATTAAAAGCTTCGCCACTCTTTCAAGCTTGTTCTAATTATTTAGAGGTTAAAGACAATATTGATATATTCAATTGTAAAATAAAGGAAATAAAGAACAAATTCTTAAAAAATTAGCAATTTACCTAATAGATCTGGACTACTTAGTGTATTAGTAATTTGTTTATTAATTTTTTTTTGTATTTTTCCTCTTTTTTAGGATTATTAGCTACTAGTCACTTTGTGTGTAATAAATAAAAATAAATAAATAAATAAATAAATAATGAGGGTAAGGTCGGCAGATAGAAGAAAACCAAAGTTTCAATTAGTCGACGTTTCGTGTGTTTTGACACATCATCAGGACTATTTAAATTAGGTTTTCAATAAACTATAGAGCCTCAGCTCTCTGTGCCTAACACAAAATCTTTGATTTTCAAGGGGTTAACTTAATGACTAGAGAGGTGGTTAAGAAAATATTTAAGAAAACATTTAAACATTTAATATATCCTGAAATGGTAGTACTTTACTAGAAACACATTCAGTAAATATTAATAAAACTGTAAAAACAGATGAGACTAGATCATTGCATAAGTATAAAGTTGTTGAAAGTGAAATTTGAATTTTTCCATTTGATTTCAGGTACAAATAGTGGTAGAAATAGCAAAATAATAAATCTCTGTCACATACATTCATTTGTGAAACATAGAGTTTGATTTATATTTTTATTTATTTGTTATCCCGGTCACTCTGTTCACATTTGATTTAAGATTTATAGACTTTTGAAAAAAGGAAACATTAAATTCTTCCGAGGTCAACGAAAGGTTTTATTTTTTTATACATCTTATACATTAAAATCATCCTCTCATTATTCTATTAAGGTTGGGATTAAGATATAAGCATTTACATTTGGTTTATTAAAAATATTTGCAAAACCAAACATGGTATGATATTTAAAATAGATTTACTTCATTTATATTTCAATTACTATTCTAACGACTGTACTAATATTAAACTGTAGTCGTTAATTTTTGTTATAATTAAAATTCGTGACCTTGTAATGGAAGCAAAAAGGGATTTTCTTTATCACGTCTGCTCAGACATTTTAATTTCAACAAAAATTAGTAACAATTTATATTTTTTTTTTTTGGAATAATCGATGCCGGGACAGTTCTCCTCTGGCTTCACGGGAGTCGTGCCCGCGCATTAAGTACAGCCACCCCCACATCTCGCAGGGTTGGTGACTGTAGATACCAGAATCGTGTGCCGTAAGCAGACGGAGAGAAACCGTATCCACGTCACGTTTAATGTTAGTCCAAAATTCTGATGATCAAAATAATTTTAATACAATACTCAGTAAATGTACCTAATTTCATCACAATTTCTTCATGTGGAGAATCAATTTTCAAAAAAAATTTTCTAACATGGAAATATCTTCAGCACGTTTTGAATGATACGTTTTTGAACACGTGTCCATACGAATTTCTTTTCATGAAGAAACTCGCCACTGAATTATTTATGTATACTTAGGAAACGCCCTGTATATTGTTCGTTTTCCAACTAATAATGAAAAGTATAGAAAAAATAATCACATTACTAATGTACTACCTTGACATTTAAAAGTAAATAACCTCGCTAAAGTTCATTGTTATTAATTGTCGGTTTATTAAAACCTCCTAAATTTTAAGTTGGGTAATTTGTAATAATCACAGACCTCGGATATAAGTCTATGGTAATAATCGTAGACTTGCTGATAAGCAAATTAAGGAAAAATAATATCTGATGTTTTCATTTGTTTACAGTTACATTAATGTATTTCTTAGTAATTCAAAAACAAAAGTGTTTAACTAAACAACTGATAAATTTAATAAAAAAAATGCTATCCACGGATTAAAACATTTTAATAATCTAATCGCACAAACCAAATGTCTACTTTACTAATGAAAATCCCTTGAAAAATCTCTGGCAGACCGAGGATTTTACGCGGTATCCTGACATGCCGTATTATTTACTAATGATTGGTAAGCAAGAACACAACTCTAAGGCTCTCGCTCTCATTTAATCAAGCTTAATTAACTTTTTAGAAGCTAATCGATATCCAATAATAATATAGAGACAGACAATATACTATTAGTTCAATATAATCAATAATAATTATAATAAAGAAAGGGCTAGTGTGGTTGAAAAATAAAGATCTAGAAAACAATAATACAACTATGGACACGTGGTCGAAGTTATTTCTCCTCGTCAGCACAGTGTAACTTAGAAATTGGATCTAGAATGGTTTAAATCAGGAATAAATTGTAACACAAGGCTGGAAAATACAGTACACAGTACTCAATTGGTGCCTTCATGTCTCCATGTGTCATATTTGAAGCACAGATGAGCGTAGTCGATATATAGTGCTCTATGTGTACTGTCTATGTCCACCTGATAAATACATACAAAATAAAACTTGGGTACGCTGCGCTGACGAGAAACAGTATGTTCGAAACACGTATAAGTAGCCTCATAGCTGTTCTTGGGGTATACAGCACTAGTCTTTGCTTAATTTTATTTTTGACCCCACTAGCCCTTTCTATTTCCATTTATTTATTTTGTTAAATTATGTAGTATATTGTGTCACAATGGCAGAAAATGAGCGGATATTAGCTGCCCGAGCGAACGAAGCAAAGCGAGGACAGCTGATAGCTAAGGGCTGCTAATGCGTTTTCTGCATATGTGACAACTGTTTTTCGCCATTAAATTAAATCAAAAAAAAAAGAAGGAAAAATATAACAAAAATTTTTAATTCTATAAATATAGACAGAATATAATAAGAAACTTAAGTGGTAACAATTTGCGAATTTATTTATTATAGTAATTAATGTTAATTATCCCTTGAGCACAATTATGGATAGTAAACCAGAATTTGTAGGCATTTGTAAGCGTTTGAAGTGCTAGTAGCATGGTGACTTATTTCTATAGATGAAGTTGATGGTTCATTGGAATTGTCTAGATTAATTGGTATTTCATTTATTTGGTCAGAAATATTTAACACCAGTTGTGCTATTTTCTCTAGTACTAGACTGTTGTTTTTGGTTTGTCAGGATTTTTTGTGAAACGTCAATCTTATTTGATAAGCAGTCATCGTAGTATATATCCTTCTGCAACTGCAGAAGAACGCCAACCTCCATATTTTTTTTAACTCCCAGAGTTAGCTAGTAGGGTTGCAGAACAACTGCGCAAGCAATGTCCTGTGTATGTATTAGGTTCAGACAGTTTCAAAAAAGTGGCTATTTTGCTTGGAATTTTGCTAAATACATTTTTTCCTATTTTCCTATCGGATGCACTGTGCATTTATTATTCTTGTAATATATGAATAGGCGATTATGAGTAGTGTGGGTAGGTCTAAGTGAAACATATTTGTTGTATATTGTAAGTACATTCAATCCATCAACTGTCTTGTTTGTGACTGTAAACGTTCTTATAATATTATTTTTGTTTCTGGAATTGTAACAATCAATGTCTCCTCTATTTGATGTATGTGGTCAAGTTTCATATTTAACAACTCATTTCGACGATAAGCTCTATATAGTCCCATAATAAGAGAAACCTATAATGCAATACTAATAAAAAAACATAATTATTCCATCTTAATTTATTTGCTTACCTTGATCTTAAGATATTCCGAATCTACTTCTTTAAAAAAATTCAATGCATTGTTCTTGAGTCAAAGTTTTAGACTTTTTGGGCAAGTAATTTACAGAATTTTCTATAAAACATATTCGAACTTTATGAAAATTATCAAAATTAATATTTTCCTTGACTTTAAAAGTGCTTTTCAACATTGAAAATTCAGACCATAGTGTACCTGCATTTACAATCTTTGTTCTTTCAAATAGATAAGCAAGAAGTACATTTTCTGTTAAATTTTTGCTTTTTTATTCTTTTTCCAGTTATTGAACAATTCATAGTACTTTTCATACCGTTGTCTTAACTTTGTAGGTAACAAATTCAGAGAAAAATTGTTAGCTTCGTCTTGCAAGTCTGGTGGAGTATTCGTAAATTCGTCGTCACTATCTGACTTACCATTTATTTTAACTTATTCACAGAATTACAATTGTTCATAACTTATTGTTATTTTTCACTTTTGTTTGTTTTGATTCCAAATTTTGGTTTAAATTGACATTTAAGGAAAAATTATGTGAAACGTCAAAGTATGCAAATGACAATTAAAGGTGTCTAGGTTGTGAAAACTACAAAATCGTGTTGTTACGAGTCTAGCGGCCTAAGCGACGATAAACATTACTTTCAGTAATATTTTTAGGGTTAAAAGGATTCATTTTTATATATGCTAGGCGAAAAATTATGTGGTTTTCATTCGGAATACCTAACAGCTTTACTACAAAGCAAAACAACATGTTTTTATTTCATATTAAATATTGCATATTTTATTCACAATTACTATATTTTTTGCACGGTCGGGTTTGTTTGTAAACTCACCAACTTTGTTATTACACTATGCTTTGTTGTGTAAGCTATATTTACCGCCCTAGGGCGGTAAATAAAAAAATGGCACATAACCTATATTCTGCATAACTTTAATTTTATTATAAAGAAAGTACACAGAGGAATTTATTTTAAAACTTATTTATTAGAAAAATAATAATTGTCGCGCACCCAATATTCCATGCATTTACAGTTTCCGAATCACCACTGATGTCACTCGTTGTGCATATAAAAAATTTAAATTTGATGTTTTACGTTTTTAAACAACTCCATGGAAACAGCATAATTAAGCCAACTTAAAATAAACATTTAGTTCGGTCTGTAGAGGGGTACCTTATACTGACTATTTCGCCTATTTCCCTTCTGCCCATATTCTAAATAATTAAAACCGTCAATTTTAATTTAATAATTTTTTAAGAGTAAAAATCGATGTGACAGAACCTGTCAGGAATTTTTCCCATTTTGTTTTACCGAAAGTATACTTGACAGATAGACGTCAACAAAAAATATTATTTAAATAAAAATCTAAATTATCAACATTTACTTGGGAAATAGTCTAGTCAAGTTGTATTTGACTAGACTATTTCCCGAGTAAATGTTGATAATTTAGATTTTTATTTAAATAATATTATACAATTTTGGTAAATTTGAATAAACCTACTCCTAAATGATTTGCTTTTTAATAATACCATTCATGCAGGTGACTATATTGACAAAAAAAATTCCTCCTTTACGAGTCGTAATATTTTCAACCAATATTTGCACAGACTTAGTCAAATTTATCTAACATTATTATCAACCGGTAAAATGCAATTATCGTCGTTAATACTTAAATAATTAATACGTTCAATTTACATTATTTTATGTTATATACAATTTCGGTCTTATTTAGTTTAATATTCCTAATAAATTCTTCGAATTTCTGTCTAAATTTCTCATCGATCTCCATGTACAGATTGGGGTTACAAAAATCCAGATTTTGATGGATATGGATTTTTGACAACCAAAAATATTCTGTAAAATTCATCCGAATCGACATGCCGCATGTAGGTCTATATATCGGTGTGTCTGTGGTTCTGTAGGTGTTAGGTTTTTCTCGAACAGCGCAATGTAGAAATCTGAAAATATCCGTATATATCCGGTAGGTCCAAGGTGAAACCCAATTGAATATTAGTAAAATCAGTACACCATGGCAGGGAAGGAATTTATTGTCGATACCCAAAAGCAATTATGCGTTGAATCAAAAAATATTTCAGCTAAACTGTTCCCAGTGAGAAATCGTGTCGAAAACCACTCCTGCAAATTTCTCATCGGATTAACCTACTGCGGAGAAAATATAAATCAATCAATATAAGAAATGGTAATTTCAAAAACATCATGTCACCTTCTTTCTGAAAATGAGATTGTATAGGATTTGTTATGTAGAGAGCTAGTTATGCTGTAAATACTACATTAAGGGGCCTAGTTAAGAAAAAGCTTCCGTTGACTGTCTCTCTCTAGGAAGTTCCGAAAGTGACAGACGTATATAAAATAAATGAACGTCGTGCAGAAAAGAATTTTGGTTCCAGAGTACGTGAACTAGCAACACATTACGACGGGATAGAGTAAAGCCATAAAATCTATTGTTCTAGTCGATATGTACACTCTGGTCAATAAAGTCATTGATAATAACTGAAATATAATAATAATTATTTTCTTTTTTATTTATTATTAATTAATAAATAAAAACTGCTGTCTTTTTGGGTTTCGAACAATGTTACAGTGGAATTACTGACACGTAAATTATTAAAGAATAGAAATAACCGTCCTAATTATTTTATTTTAATTATATAATAATATTATACTCCATAATACAGTTTAATATTTAGTGTATGCAGTTTCTACTGGAAAAATGATTTAGGTAGTCCATTATGGGTACTATTGCGTAATTATTTGATGGGTAAAGTAATATTGTATAAGTAATTGTATGTTGTGTGTTATACCTCACCATATTCCACTCTTCATTTTTATCAATTTACATTTTTCTTTTCTCATTCTTTAATTTTCATAAAACATTCTATAATCTATTCATTTTATATAAGCACATAAAAAATTGTTTACCATGAGCTAGCAGAGCGACTGTGACACATCATAATTCTCATGGGCGCGCGGTGCAATATAAATACACAAAATGTATTTATATATATATATATATATATAATAAATATTCAGTGTGTCCACGGATCGACTTAACTATACCTGTAAACTTTGTAAATTTTTTGACAAAAGGTTGTTCTTCATAAAAGTTTTGCTTATTCTAAAAACTCGTCAGGCATGTTTAGAATTACGATTTAATATACAGTGTGTCCCAAAATGAAGAAAATATAAAATTTTACTAAGAGTAAAGTACCTTTATTTTAATGAATAGAGAAAAATGTTATAAGAGAAAGTTGTTTGTAATGCCAAGTGCAGTGCTAATACGAACTTTCATCCATATAATCAATAACTGACTAAATTATAAAAAAATGCCAAAAAGTGAAATTAATTAATTATTCTGAAGCTGCAATACATCAAATAGTGAAATATTAGTCGATGTGACTTTAATTACTTACAGCCAACCTAATTTAACAACACTTATTTAATGATGAATGATAATAGATTTTGCCTAAGAAAAAAATTGTAAAAAAAAATACTGCTTTTTGAATGAAAGTTCGTATTAAGACTGCATTTGCCATTACATACAACTTTTTCTTATAAAATTTCTCTCTATTAATTAAAATAAAGGTACTTTATTGTGGGTAAAATTTTATATTTTCTTCATTTCCGGACACTCTGTATATTAAATCGTAATTCTGAACATGGCAAACGAGCTTTCAGAATAAGCAATAGTTTTCATGAAGAATAACTTTCTGTCAAAAAATCAAAAATAAGAGTATTTACAAGTATAGTTAAGTCCATCCGTGGACACTGTATATTCAGAATACATAATAAATTAAATTGGGTTTTTTATAATTTCTGGTAGAATGTGGTTCATGTAGAAATGTTCCAATTTATTTTTCATCATCTCTTTCCAAAACTCTGGATCTTTTTTAAATTTTTTCTATATGAATTGATCCAGCGGGTGACCACACTATGAAGTAACAACATCTGCTATCAGTGATATGTAATTACTGATTGAACTCCCAATCTTCTTTCCTTGGCAATTTCACAGTTCTCTAGAGTCCATTGAAATGAAGGTACATGTTTTATTTGCTGAATTTGTTTCCAGAAAAAAGATATATCTATTATTCTTCTGCCAGTGATATTGAAGGTACTCTCAGGAAAATCTGGCTCTATGAGATATTCATCTGATTCATCTGAACTATTATTACCCATTATATCTTCATTCTGGATATCACTTATTTCTAGATCATTTTCCTTTTCAGAACTGAATTCGGCCAACGTCTCGCTTTGGTAAGTTAGGTCTTCTTCAAGTCGAGAATGTTCTGGTAGAACGGAGTTACCTTTCCTCCATCTTTTTTTTACAGCTCTATTAAATAGGTAATTAAAATAATTTGGAACATATCCATATTATTTAAAAATTCTCAGTTACTTACCTTTTACGAGTCAAAGTTATTGAACCTCCTAATTTACGTTTGTTGTCCATTCTATTTAGATCACGTGGCTGATTTCAATTCGAAAATAATAATGCACAAAATTGATAAATAATTCAGCTTGGTTTCGCACCCCTGTAACTGTTTCAGATTTGGACAAATAAAGTTTAGAATGGATAATCGTATAGGGCTAAAAATAAATTTTGCGTATTGGCATAAAAATGTCATCTTGCAGATTTTTGCATTTTTGATTTCTTCAGTGAATTCTACTGCAACTTAATGTATTTAACATCTTTTATACTTAACTAAATTCAATTATTTTGTTGATAGACAGTTGAATATCTGTTATTCATAGCGGCATTTATACTACTGTAGGTTTTTTCGTTTTGGAGACAAAAAAATAAATTGGAAATGGATGTCGAAAGTATAAAAATAAAATTTCTGACATTTTAAAATGAGTTCAGTGTGTAATTTTTTAATGCAAGTAGGTATATATTTTATTTTTATTCCAGTTGTGAAGTTAATTTTTGTTTCATAGTAAAAAAATAATGTACTGCTGTACATGGTATTCCATTCAAGAATTACGCTTTGAGATCACTTCTGAACCTTTGAAAATGACGAAAAAAATAATTTATGCCAATAATATCTATTCCGAATCTAGTTTTGTATATCCAAAAATAACAAAGTTACCGTGCGACTACCACCGTATTACAGAAAATCAACTGTTAATATCTTCAAACAATTGAGTTTGGGTTAAAAGTAGTAGTGGAATTAATTATAGAATTACTAACTGTAGGGGTGCGAATACGAATCTGAATAAGAAATTACCCGGTAGGTATACACAACAAGTCACCAACCACTACAATGCAGTAAAATAAGACCAATTAACATCTTATTTGAGAATCTATCAAAATAAGAATGTTCGCTTATTTATATATTTACATCGATTAGGTAAAACTACTACTAGTACAGAGTTTTGAATTCTGTGTTACTGGCTGACACAAAATACTACGAGAGTACGTATGCACTGAGTACAAAAATGGAGAGTAGGAGTAGCGACACACGTCAGGAGAGTATAACACATGCTCTCCTGGGTGGCTCCCGTACCAAGGCATTAGCCAGACGATAATCCAGTAAAGGTCAAAGTATTATATTTCAATTTAGAGATATGCAACCTATACCAAATTATTATAATGCATGTTTTTTGGAATATAGTATTAGGTTTTAATCCACCTCTGGGATGCCGCCCAGAATTCCTATGATAGGTCTACATTTGTATTTTTTTCATTAATTAAAATTATTCTAGAAGTGTACTTATTTTTATTTATCTGCAATTATTAATGTAAAATTATATGATATAAAAGTACATAAATAATTATTTATTATTATTTCTGTTATTATAATTACAAAATATAAACGAAATAGTAGGTAAATACATAATTAAAATATATATATATCAAACACTATTCCAAATTTCACGGAGGGTTTTTGCCGTTTTTATATATCCGCCGCTGAATAATTTTGCTCTTGACTATACCTTCACTCAAGCAGTTTATAGCCGGCTTAGTTACGGTGTGATTCCCAGTAGAGGCAGCACTTCCTTGCTCCATTTCTACTGACAAAGGTACTTATTTAGAAAATTAATTTTAACGAAATGGTACGGAATAGAAATATGAAACTTGCTGAGCATAATTATGAAGGTTCATTCTAGAAGCCTTGCATGAATTTTACCGATTTATGTCCATAATTATGGAGCTAGTCACATTCAAATTTTACCTATATTTACAGTGTATATTTTTCCTACATGAAGTGAAAATTAATTAAAATAAGATACATGTCTCCTCTAGTACACCTTCATCTACCGCTCTTCCAAATTTGGTGTAATTTGACCAAACCGTATGGACGAAATATATTTTGAAAAACTACCTTACAAACACAAGTCGAATTAGCCCTCTTAATCTCATATTGTACAGTACGAAAAACTTGCTTTTCTATACTGTCGTCAGTGCAAAAGCATTAGTCTGTAACTTATGTAAATTTTGCAGTCACTCCCAAAGGACACTGCTGGCTAATAATCTCACAGATGTTGATCTCAAATCAAAATAAACATTTCGTTCAGTTTAGTGTAAGGTTTACTGTGGTAAATTTGTAAATTATAATGTCATCAAGTGAATCGAAAAGTGATCATGAGTCGAAAAAGAAAAGGCCCTGTAATCCATCGAATTGCAAAAGAAGTATTATTAGAAACTAAGATTAAAGGCAAGCAATACATTAACTAGACAGGAAAGAAAATATGCGAAAGAAAAACAGGTCGACTGACAGTAAATCATTTTTATGATTTATACCCTCGAAAGGATGACTATTATTATTTTCATAGAACGCTGTTAAATATATAACAACTACAGGTGCAAAAACTTGTGTATTTCATTAACTTTTAAGAAAAACTTATAAAGAAATAAATTAGAAAACATAATCATGTTCACGCGCCAGATGAATACTTTAAAACGGCAGATGAATCAAATGATAAATTATTTAAAACAGCTTCAAACATATCAAATTTATGATTTTAAAAAGTGGTGGTCGTCCTTCTACAAGCAATGTTGTTTGGCCGTTGATTCATACGGCAAGAAGTTCCAAAGGATCAAAAAAGTTCCTTCACTCCTTCCTCTTATATAGTAAAAAAGATATAGTTACACAGGATTATATCGATGATATGATTACAAATATTTTTCAACTATTAAAAAAATACTACGGCTAATATATCAACTGCTTCCATCAAAGCCTATAATAACAAAGTGCTAATGAACCCTAAAAAAACAGAGCACAAGTAATTTTATCAAGAAATATTCAACTGGCCAGTAGAAATAGAGGAAACAATGAAGAAATGTCGAAACTGATGGAGAATAGTATTATGTATCATTATAGATTATTCTAATTTTAATGTAATTTTGTGTGTTAATGGTTTCTCTTTATTTTTTAAAAATATTTGAGCATAAATAATATGAAGAGGAATCACAATTTAACAGGTCAACTTTTTACAATTTTACAAGAAACGATTAAATTGTATTGTGAGGTTAGTATTTTTTATTACATTTTTTTTTCTAATTTACCTGCCAACTGATTTTTAAATTTCTAATTTATTTAAATTAAAGATACTGCCAATTTTCTCTTAGATATGTTGAGTTCTGCAAGAAATTAATGAACTTGTTAAATTTTGGCTGAACTTGTCATGGACATGTTCACTTTTGCATAAAATAAGGAGAACGTCGACAGGAATATTTCTCTCGGAAACTAGTACAGCTGTACGCAGTAAATAAACATTATGAATTTGTTTACCATTAACTACAAAATCCAAACAAAAGTCACAGAAGTACATGTCTTGTTGGTATAAACTTGAACCATATTGCCTATGCATAGTGAGCAACAGCTGTATTAATTCATTGCCGCAATAAAGGGCACACAAATCAAATCATTTTTACAACATGAATGTTTAATTTAATACTTATAAGTACTATGAGCCAAAATGGTGTTTCGTCTATTCTATATCAGATGTCATAAGGTATTTTTTTTTTCAAACAATGACATATTTAGTTTTGCTGCGGCTTCACTAAAACGCCTGAATCTAAAGGGATGGACATGTTTAGTTTTGATCTAACATACATCTAATTTCAGACATTGGTCAATTTAGCACGAAAAGTGGACCTCAGCTCATGATTTCTGTTGAATATGTTAAATTTTGCGCAGGAATAAGCCCGAATATCGATAACGCGCCCTAGAATTTATGCGTAAACATGTATAACTCACATTGGCCTGAACGTGGAAATGTTGAGTTCTGCATGATTGCTCCTCATATACAGGGTGGTTCAGTTTATAGTAGCAGGATTTTTCGCAAAAAATATTGATTTTTTTTAAATTGCCTGTGTAAATTAGAAGAAAAAGTTTTCTGGCATTTTTTCCATACAAGGCACGGGTTTCGAGTAAATTACTTCAAAGATGAAAGAAACTATCGTGCATCATATACTGACTTGTAATAAAATAATTTTGATAACAATAACAACTTTTTAAGTAAGCTATGATGAATAGATTTTGATATTTGGCAAAATTTAGCATTGTCAAACTGTTAATAATTTGAGTTGTGTCCGTTTAAATCATTCAAATGCCTTTTAAGTTTTCCAATTAAGAATATGCTGACGTGCACTTCGTATACGGATTTTCTAATGGAAACACGACGACTGCAGCTCGAAAATATCTCAGGCGATTTCCTAACAGAAGCCATACATATCCACATATCTTTGCGATTTGCACCAACAATTCGTCTACTCCTAGGAATACTAACCATCGTAACGCTAATGAAATAAGGAGAAATAACTGCATCCTTCGTGAATTTAACACAGATAAACGGATAAGTCAGAGAAGAATGTCTAGAATCTTTGGCATTCCCAAAACTACGACGAGCATTAAAATGGAATCATAGGCCATCTTTTCATCTGCAATTAGTCCAGGGTTTGCAGCCAAGAGGTGAAGCACGCAGAATGGTATTTTGTAGGTGGCCTCTAGACGTTGAAAATGATGTGGATTTTCTAAGAAATATTTTATAGACTGATGTTTTACTCGACGAAGAATTGTAAATTTTAATAACCAGCATGTGTGGGCACATGAAAATCCACACGCAATCAGGCCACGTCATTTTCAACAAGAGTTTAGTGTTAATGTTTGGGTCGGGATTTACAAGGGTAATCTCTTTGGCCCTTACATACTACCACAGCGGCTAAATTCTGGAACCTTGCTGAAGTTTCTGGAAACAGAGAGTACTAATATCTGGGACAAAATGCCATTAAACCTGCGCACACAAGCTTGGTTCCAGCTCGACGGGTGTCCGGCGCATTTTGGCAGAATGGTCCGTAACTGGCTGGATGCAAATTTTGACGGACATTGGATTGGTCGTGGCGATCCAGTTGCATGGCGATCACCAGACTTAACTCTTCTGGATTTTTATGTATGCAGTCATCTCAAAGAAATCGTCTATGCTACACTGGTGTCCACGAGGGAGGAACTTGTGTTTAGAATCTAGAACGCGTGTGCAGAAATTTATCACAATATGCCACTAATTAATTTATTTGTGATCCATTTGTACCTAGTCGTTATTATTAAAGTTATTTTTTATTAAAAAAAGTTGTTATTGTTATTAAAATTATTTTGTTACAAGTCAGCATTTGATGCATGATAGTTTTTTCATCTTTTAAGTTAATTTACTTGAAAACCGTGCCTCGTACGGAAAAAACGCAAGGATACTTTTTTTCATCTAATTTTCACGGGCAATTTAAAAATTGCTTGTAAAAATCCATTGGAGTACAAGTTCCAGATAGAAAAGGGGTATCAAACCACAGTTTCTACGGCATTGGATATTAAAAGAAATGAGTAGTACTGACAAAAACATATCACTATTAAAACAGCAGTATTAAAGTTTTTTGTAGTTTCTTAGTAACGACCGGAAAACTTAATTTTTTTACATATTTCAGCGCCCTGTATCACGAACACAAAGAACTTTTCGACATATGTTAATTGGAAGTTTTTATCTTAAAATGAAGTGCTCTATCGATAGGCAAAGTTCTACTACTATAAACTGGACCACCTTGTATTTGTACTTAATTTTTATATGTTTAATTATTATTACCTTAAAAAACAACAAACACTAGGGATTTCATTTCTTTTTTCAAATTGTTGAGCTATGGAAACATAAAAATTTAAGAGAATATATATGTCACAAGTCCCAAAAATAATAATTAGTAGGCCAAGTTTTAAAAATGTTGCAATTTATTGAGCTGTAGTTTTTTATTGATATCTGTGAAATTTTATTCATATAGCTTACGTTGTTTTTGAAATAACCGATTCTAAATAAAATTAAATATTTGTAATGAAAATTGGATATGATAATGAGAGAATACTGTCGAAGTGCACCTAGCCGAGACCGGTTATATTAAACTGTGTACTATTATTAATTCAATCAATAATTTATTGTTGCAGTATTGATAATAAAATCATTAAATAATTTGTGTTAAAAAATGTATTTTGGAGATATCCGGATGTGGAAAATATTTTATTACGGTGACGGCCGATCACGTTCACAAGGGTGGCAACTGAAATGCCAACAATTTAATAAGGAAATAAAAGACGGGCTCTTCAACATTTAACGCCACTCCTGACGTCGGTTTATTTTTATTGAAGGATAAAAGTTTACAGGAAGTACATTTTTTGGAAACATTTTAGATAGATCAAATCAAAATCAGAGGGCACTTCACACATCTATACAGTACGATTTCAGCACAAAAAATATACCAACAGAAAAGTTTTGCCTCTAAACACACCTTTTTGTTTCCATGATTTGCAGTAATCGGGGTATATATACTTATAAGTGTATAAAACGTATTTTGTAGGAAAAATTACTTATATCAATATGTATTTTCTTCCTCCTTATTAGGACTTTTACCGCAATAATCATTTAGAAATTTAAGTAACTGGGTTACCAAATATTATTGAAAAAATAAACTTTTTTGTCAAGTCGATCAAAAGAATAAAAAATGTTGCTCAAAAGTTTTATAGGGTTTTATAAGAAATGATAAAACACTACATATTTTATTTGTTTACCTGAAATTCATATTGTATACCACTGTTGATACTTACAATACAAAATATTAATTGTGCTTTCTTTTCCCAACGTTCTACATAAAAAAATCTACATGAGAATGGGATAAGCAATTAAATGTATTTACTATTTCCGATTCCTTATTTTTTTGCTATGTGCCTCTTTTTTAAATATTTATGAAGTATCTGTTTATCCTCACCTCCGTTTTCTTCGTCACATTAGCAAATTTTTTAGAATTTAATTTAAGAAAATAAGAGATACACGATTACTGATGTTAATGGCAAAACATTCTTTTTTAAGAAAAAGTTTAAAAAGAATACTAATAGAAGAACATTGTCAGAATGAACAAAAAAGAAAATGGGAAACATACTTTATATCAACCACTTAAAAGACTTCCATCATATTAAATACTTAAATTGATGATCGAAACTTGGCAAAGATGCTCATTCAGGCATAATATTGAACATACTAAAAATTCTTAGGTCAATCTATTACGCTCGAGCCGCCATCTTAGAAAATTAGTGCTCCGATTCAGTTTTTTGCTTATCCATAATATTTAACGATATCGGAATTATGTTTCAAATAAAAAATAAATCTTATAAAATTCTCTGCAAAAATATTATATACATTCTTTCCGTATCGATTATCTTTAGTAAAAATAGCACAAGCAATTCAAAAAATATATACAGAATGAACATAGATAAAAATAGAGATTTGTCCAACTTTTTCATCTGAGCTCAAATTTGAGTGGGTATTGTCTTAGTATTTGTCTTGCACTATATTAGGCATTATGTAGAGGTTGGGCGCAAATGATCCTACGGTTCATTCTCCTAAAACTGCATTTGTTGCTTAGGACATTTCTAATTAAATCGTCCTCTTTTAGTTCTACACAGAACAACCTCATGGTGACACTGTTCAATCAGGAATGAGATTAAAATTAAAAAGTTTTTGTTGTAAAATTTGATAGTTAAGGTCTCCAACAACATTTTAAATGCAAATTAAATTTGATGACTGTGGTACCATCGGAACTGACATAATGAATAAAAGGAGAAAAGAAAATGTACAATTTCGGTAAGAAAATTATATTGCACTTCTGGATGAATCTCAACGAATTATGATACAAAACATACCTTCAGAAAAAATCTGACTGCAAGTCTGTAGTATATACCTACGTATCGCCATAGTAGCCACAGTTTTGAGATAAAACGTTCAAATTTGATACATATGTTCTAAATGTCAAACAGAGTGATAAATTCTGTGATGAGCAAAATTGGCCTACTGAAAGGACTGGACCCAAACCTTTTTATATTTGACTTTTCAAGAAAAAAAAAACATTGTTGATAAAAGATTTATAAATCAGGTCTATTATATCAAACCAATAAAATATATTTTCCATATATTTAAATAAAGCTGACGTAAACTGACATTTTTTAAACATTTGCCTTCATAAAATGGAGCGGATAAATTTAGCAGTTTGACATTTGAAATGTCTAATTTAGTTATAGAAATGTCATGTCAATAAGAATAAATTTAGTAAAAAATGATATGATCTGAACTATTATTGACTGTATCGAATGACACTGATAATTAATTATTTAAAATGTTTTATGAAGCATTTCAAGGTACACTTAAAAATTTAATTGGGGTAGGGCAGGAATTAAATTAGAATGATTTTTTAGATCGGGATGATGTACACTGGTATAAGAAAGTTATGTGCTGGCCACATTAGATATTTATATTTGATTTAATTGCCAATTTTGGGCAAAATATGTTCCTACTTGAAAAGTACCGTCGAACTCCCAATTGCAATATTACTTACCATTCAGTGAGAATAATAATTGAAAACAGTAATAAACAAGATATACGCTAAAAAAATCTTGGGTAACTGTCGACCACTACTAGTCTATTATTCATTTACATAAATTGCAACATGTAATAACTTATTTGTTTACTAATTAATCAGTAAAAATTGTGGTAAGAAAGGTGCCCAAAATGCATATCCTATCACCACTTTCAGTTTGGTGGAGAACTTAAGCGATATCCTGTATATTGTACATAGTGGATAGGGAATGACGTTTAATTTTCTCGTTTAATGGAAAAAAGTATTTTTCGTTTACCTTTCATTAATTATTTCTAGGGATGGTTTTACCCAAACCTTAATTGATTAACCGCACCCAAACAACAAAACCATCCATGACTAGATTACTTACATCGTTTAAATTTTACCCTTCTCAATATTTTTTTGCTGTCATGCTGTCAAACGCAATAATGTTACATGCACAAAAAAATACAATTTTAAGAAACAAAACGATTTCTCTGTTAAATTTATTGTATAATGGACATGGTTTACTGAAATTAAATGTCTGCTGCAGATGCAGAAATGTCCACATATCTCACAGACATTGATGAATTACGGACATTTTTATCATTATTAATCATGTACAAATTAAGTGATTTTGGTAGAGCTTCAATATATTAAATAATACATATTTTTAAATTAACTTGGGAATGTCAGCAGAAAGGAGAATATATATATATATATATATATATATATATATATATATATATATATATATATATATATATATATATATATATATATATTGTAGTGATAATAATGATTGTTGATTTTAAAATTTGAAAAAGTTTGATTTGATTTATTAAAACTGTTGTAAAAATTGAAAATTTTGTGATTTATTAATTAAAATTTATGAGAATTAGCGCCTTAATTTATTTTAAATTTGTATTTGCTTTTATGTATGCCCTTTTATGCCCAACTAACTCAGATTTTATTTTAAAAGTTTTACTTACTGTTTTTAAATTTTTCTCTTACTCTTTTTCAGGATGTAGGTTCAATGGTTCTATCAATAATAGCATAATTTCAAATTTTACACACAAAAAACCAGTACACATTCATACAAAAAAACTAAACATTTTCAGAAAATAATAAGGAGTTGTTTAATTTATCTTTTCAAAATTTTTAACAAACAAAATTACTAAAATATCTTAAAATAACCACCAAAATTTAAAATCTCGAGATTATTTACCTTTTTTAATTCCCTTTTATCGCTGCAGTTGGCTAAACTGTGTCGTTTAGTGTCTACTTTATCACCAAATCTATATCAGCTGTTCAGTTTCAAACAATATGGCCGCTCAAACTTCCTACTGGTATTGTGTATTGTATTTTCTTGATTCCTGGTGATTTCCAGGTGTTTTTTCTCCGTTTTGTGCTGTGATTAGTGTTACACAACCTCCGACACTTTATCCCCAGCTGGATTAACTATACCAGGTAAGTACTTGAAATTTTATCACTGTTTCGTCGTTTATTTATTTTTATGACGTGAATCTCTTATTTTATGCTCTTTATTTACAAATGTTTACTTCCTACCATTAATTTTACTTTATACATTCCTTTTATTTGTATTTAACTCGATTAGAAAATTTTTCAAAATCTGATTTTTCGTTTAATAACAACCAATCAATTCATTTTTTTTCTCTGCTTCCTCTAATTTTATATATAGAAAAATCACCAAATTTCAAAAACACTTGTGACTCAAATTATTTTTCGTGTCAAATATTTTATATTTTGAAAATAAAAACTTTTATATTACATTTTGCTGCCTTTTTTAATACAATATTCTTTTTCCTGATGCTTTCCTGAGCATTTTCTGTATATTAGCATGTGTTACGTTCAGTATTAAAGTTTTTATCTTTCACGTCTCATTTTATAAAATTTTCTTAACGAGTGCCCTATAACTGTAAACAAACTCCTTTTTATATAACTAGAACTTATTAACTATTCATAACAAATCTTTTCATATCTAAATCAACATATAACTTTGCTCAAAAACTCATTTTTTTGTTTCTACATTTTTGTAGGCTGTCGAAATTGGTTTCGCCCCTTTTTACCACACTTTAACACGGTGTCTTGAACTACCCCCATTCACACACGAAGCACTGAGTGTCTTCTTTGTCCTAATGGCATGTCTTTCCACATCGATGGATTTTCTGCTTAGTTTTGGATGAAAATATGGTTCAACTACGGTGTCACACATACAAAAATCAAGAAATGTTTATGTTTCAACCCCAATATTGGACAAGTTATTATGGCATTTATCTAAACACATTACTGCACTCCTGTTTGGTAAGGTTTATTTCAGTTTATATTCACTTTTACAGATCATGCACTTTTTTATGTTTCGTTACGAAAGTTTTTATATAATTTACAATATTTCCCCTTGTTTATTGAATGTTAGCTTCCTTAACTTTTATCTAAAGTTCAATTACACTGATTTTTTGTGCTAGATTTTCATAAATTTCCCCTTTTACAAAATTTATACTATAACAAGTCTCTTTTTATAGGTGAAATCTTTCCCCTGAAATTATGCAACTTTTGTACTACTGAAGTTGATCGAAGTGAAATTTTTATGTGGGACTACATTGGTGACACCTTTTCGATGGCAGGAAATACACAATAGGTCTCTCGTCAGCTCTGCCAGTGAAGATCCAGGACTTCGACTTGAAACACCTTTTTCTTGCTTTTTTATTTGTTTTTCATTAAGTTTTATGGCCAATTTGGCTTTGCAAATACCTTATAACTAACTACATCTTTGAAATGAAACAATAAATACTTAATTCTACTACACGTGTTAAAACTAAATTAAAATTATTTTCTGGAAATGTTCATTCATAAATGTATGCATGATACTGTATTCATTAAACCTTTTATTTTTTACTGCACGTTTGCACTGTTTTTGTACCACTATTTATCTGCATTTTATTTGTATTTTATTTTATTCTAATGAAAACAATTAAAACCTCTTAAAATAATTTATAATGTTGCTAAATGTGACAATATATATATATATATATATATATATATATATATATATATATATATTTTTTTTTTTTTATATATATATATATATATATATATATATATATATATATATATATATATATATATATATATATATATATATATATATATATATATATATATATATATATATATGTATATATATATATATATATATATATATATATATATATATATATATATATATATATATATATATATATATATATATATATATATATATATATATATATATATATATATATATATATATATATATATATATATATATATATATATATATATATATATATATATATATATATATATATATATATATATATGTATATATGTATATACATTTATTAGTACAATTAATAAGGAATTTATTCATATGTCGTCTTAAAATGTGCAATAAATACAAACAAAATTACAGCTAAAAGAAAATAAGAAAATAAAAATGTGTTCTAATTACCTTGTTATACAAAAGGTGGCTTTGAAATACAAAAAATGAACACAAAAAATGAACACAAAACATTACAACATTTGTTCAAAATGCTGTCCATTAACGTCAATGCAGTTCTGAACTCACATAACTGTTTCTCGAAAAACGTTAGCCAATTGTTGGGCCGTTATGCTATTAATTGCGCGTCTTACTCGTAGCCGATATTCACGGGTTGTAATAGCGGTTGCGTAGACAATATTTTTTAAATGACCCCAAACAAAGAAATCAAGGGGTGTTAAATCAGGTGACCTTGAGGCCACCTCACAGGAACATTCGTCGGAATTACTTTTTCTCCATTGAAGGTAATCAATTACTATCCTTGATTTATGGGGAAGAGCGCTATCTTGTCGGAAATACATTCCCTGTCGTAAATGGAAAGGTAATTCAGCTAAACTGTCCTCAATTTCATTTTGCAGAAATCCCCAGTATCTGGCAACAGTCAGGGTCCTTTAAATATTATTTGACCAATGAGTCCACTACTGATTATTTCAAGCCAAACATTGAAACCGAACCGCACTTGAAAGTTATAAATTTTGATTTTCTTGTGATCAATATTTTGTATTTTGTCAGTTAAATAATCACAAATTTGTAAACCTAGACTCCTCTGAAAATAAAATCATTCCCAAAAAATCATTGTTTGGCTACACGTTATTCTGCAAAATCCAATTGCAATATTCCATCCTACCTTCGTAATCATTTTCGTACAAGTGCTGGTGCGGTGCAATTGGTATTTAAAAGATTTATTGTGGTATTTGTGCAAAATTCGGCTTACTGTTTGGTGACTGATTTCCAATTCGAAACCAATTTGCCTTAAAGAAACAGTCTTATCAACTTCTACTCGAGCCAAAACATTAATTTCCGTTCCTTCGTCAAGAATGAAATTTTCTTCGGGATCATTGTTGGGCTCACTTCGGAATTGATTTTCAAGATGATTCAAATAATTTCTCGCTGGAGATTGTCCATCAGGATATCGTTCGGCATAAAGGTGTCTAGCCGCAACGGCATTTTTCTACATTCCCCATAAATAATTAACATATCCACTTTTTCATCTCTTGTACAAATTTGCGGCATGTTGAACACAATTAGCAAGAATTTTAAACAATATTTAAAGACATAATAAAAACACCGGTAAACCAATAAATGTTTGACACGCTAAATATTTCATTGTTTTCAAAGCCACCTTAGTTAGTTACTTAACATTTAATTAGAACAAAATTGTATTTTCTTGTTTTCTTTTAGCTGTAATTCTGTTTGTATTTATCGAATATTTTAATACAACTATATGAATAAATTCCTTATTAATAGTACTAATAAATGGTACTACGGTACCAATATGGTTCCATTTGAAAAAATTGAGTTTTTCCCCAAAAACCATTTTAATAAACTTTATTTGCTCATAAATCACGTAATTTAGTATTTTTGACGATATTTTGATTTTTCTAGCATTACACGGGTCATTTAGAATAATTCGGAGCCATCATGGCACACTTAAATAGAAAACTAAAAATTATATTATAAAAAATATTGACGTTGATGTCACTTATTTGGTGTCGATGGATTCAGAAAATTATGCAGAATTCAAAAATGCAATAAAATACAGGGTGTTCTATTTAAAAATCGAAAGTTAGTGTCACTTCCGGCGAAACCCGAAGTGAAAAAAAAATGTGTTAGCCCGCCATTTTTAAAAAATTGGAATAAATATTTCAAATTTAAAACTCACGTATGAGAGTAAATAGACTTATTTTGACGAACATGTATCAATATCACTTCCGGCATCACCGGAAGTGGCATCAATTTTGAATTTTTAATAGAACAATATATAAATATATAATAAATAATTATTATACAAAATTGTTGATAGTATCCTCAAATATAGCGGACTTATCTTTGTATAATGAAAATTTTCCAAGTAGACATTGGATATCATAATAATATATGATATTTTTGATATTTGGGTGCAATATGAAGTGAATAATTTTTTCTACAATGAAATTATTTAAAAAAAATTCAAAATAATTTTTTCCTGAATTGTGGGCAACAATTACTAATTTTTTCAAATAGTAACCCCTATTTTTTTATTGTCCTGGTATGGTATGGTCCTTATGAGAATCTATCAGCTACTCAGGACTACACAGGCAAATCCAACACATTATTTAACACCCATAAAAACATCATCAAAATAAAACGAACAAATTTGTATTAACATTAATCCAAAAATTCTTGATGACGAAGATACAACCCTTCGAAACGGAAATTAAAAAGGCGCTTTTGTGGCAATTACATAATAACAGTTAAATTAAAAGATTAAAAATTTGGGCTCTTGGATTGGTTTGGATTGTCAGTGCTGCCTTCGAGGATGGTAAGTCGTGAGTTGGCAACCCTTCCTCTAATAACTTTAACTGTTGAAATGTTGTTTTTTTAATCCCTTTTGTCTCATTTTGAGGAGAGGTATCCGCCCTGGAAAGGATGCGGTTTATTTTTGAATCACTCTGTAGAATCTAAAGTGGAATTTATCAATCAATGACATGTGCCTTAAACACCCGAAAGATTTCAGTTAATACAAACAATATTTTCTAGTTGAAAACCATTTATAAAAGTTTGGATGGTCATGTAATGTACATTAAGTAAAATGTAAAGTATTATGTTTACAATAAAAAATGCAATCTTTAAAAAATAATCAGGAGCTATAATTTAACAGGCTCATTTAAAATAAATTTCTGCTTTAACACGTATATACATATGTATGCTTATTCGAGTAAATAAGCTCTTGAAAACAAAAAACATTTAAATTGATAAATTTTAACATACAGACTGAAGGGCATATTATATGGTGCGGTAAATCAATTTCATTACTGGGAGTGTAAATTTGTGTTGACATATATTTATTTTATGCCAACATAAACCTCACAAACGTAATTACAGTTGTGTGGTAATTCATAGATAGACAGTAATTACTGTAACGTATTATTTAGATATGCTGATAATATAATTCAAAATGGCATTTATCTAGAACGGTAATATAACTACTAAAATTAGACAATTCTGTAAATTAAAATGACATATGTACGAGTATACTCGTGTATCATTTACAGGAAAACGTTGGATTAAAACAACTGTGTGGTGGATTGTTTTGAAACTTTATTGCCTTTTGCAGTAAGTATATCTCGTTACGTTTAAAAGTTATTGGACAAAATTCAAATGCATGCTTGCTAATTAAATATTAAACTCGGTCACATGCATTTTTTTACCCAGTCAACAATACTGTATTATGTACTTTTCCAAAATTGTTTGCAATGAGGCACTAATAAAAGAAATTTAGTTTTTTGCTTATTTTTTCCATTTTTGGTTTCCTGTATGTTTTTGATTCCCTTCAGTATGTAATCATTTGATGGAATTTTAGGATCTGAAATTTTCAGTAGCGTTATGAATGACTATATTAATTTGTTTTTATATCATCGCATTTCATCATGGCTATATTGTGAATGCTGAAATGGCTATTATCATTTTTACATGGTTTAATAATGATATTGTTATGTAGACAAGACTTCGGTATACAAGTGTTATCCAGAGAAACATTTACTCTGTTCTAGGCTTTTCCCCACCTATACATTAGCCTCTAAAAATCCGTTACTTTTGCTAAGTCTAAGGGCATTGCAGAAATACTTTTCAGTTTTCAGACTTCCAAATACTGGAATAAGAAATTCTTGAAGTTATTGATGATTCTTCGTTCTTCGAAGCTAGTGCCATAAAGAATGCCCCTGTGACAGTCTAATGTCGAAATGGAAAGATTACTTTCTACTTTCCTTAGACAAGACCTCTTTTTTTTTATATATATATATATATATATATATATATATATATATATATATATATATATATATATATATATATATATATATATATATATATATATATATAAAATCCTGAAACACGTCAATTTTGAATTCTAAAATGACATTTTTTTGAGCATAATTTGATATCTCCCCTTCAACTCCCTTGGAGTGACAGCTACCCCTTTAATAATTTTAAATGGAACGAGGGTGCGTGTGATAACCCATTTGAAAGTGTTTTTAATTCTCTGTCCAGCAATATAATGAATTTCTCTAATTTTTTTATTAAAAAGTGTTACATTTTTAATGTTACTAAGTAAACACAAGAACATGAAACAGTTTAAAAATCAAACTGGGCACCCATTGCTTCTTGATAATAATGGAGGCGTTGCTGAAATTCTTCTAAAACATTTTGTATCGTTTTCGGGGCGATTTGATTAATTTCTTGTCTTATTCTGTCTTTTAAATCATCGACGTTATTTGGTCTGTTGAAGTAAACTTTCGATTGTATGCAACCCCATAAGAAATAGTCAAATCGGGAGAACGGACAGGCCACCCAATTTCACCGCGTCTACCGATCCACCTATTGGGAAAAACTTGATTCAGATAGGCTCCTACTTCCAATGCAAAATATGGTGTAGCTCCGTCCTGCTGATACCAAATATTGGTACTGGACAGAATGATTGAAATTAAAAATAACATTATTGAGTCAATTGTATTGAACATAATGTGCATATTATCTTTTTTGTAATCAAGTTTCAGCGTTTTGGCAAATAGCCGGGAAAATAATTGTTTAAAAGGATATATGTTGTACTTATCTGTGATAAGATTTGTAAAAGTTAGTAAATAATAATTAACAAAAAATTTTTTCAGTTAATATTATTTTTTTATTCCACTCTATATTTTAACTTTTACCAAGAAGAGGAACTTAATTTGTTTTTAAACCAAATATTCCTGTCAATTTCATTAGAGTTGTCATGATCTAGGAAAAGTATTCTTAAATCTGGACTAAGAAATTTTGCAAAAAATTCAAGTAACCGCGCCAGTTAATGTGCTGTCGAGAAAATATGGTCCAATAATTTGAGAATTTATAAGTCCGGCCCAAACGTTCACCTTCTCAGGATATTGAGTATTGGCCTCCATCATCCAATGTGGATTTTCTGTACTCCAGTATCTACAATTCTGTTTGTTGACCATTGTAAAACGAATGTTGCTTCATCATAAAAAAGAATGTTTTTTATAAATAAATGACCCTCTTGGCATCTATTTGCCATGATATCGCAAAACTCCGTTAAGTTCTTGAACCAAATGAATTTTATATGGAAGGTATTTTTCATTTTTTAGAAGATGTAGTAGGGACGTTTTACTAACATCAATATCGGCGGCAACTTTTATGTGGATTATCTTGAATACCTAACAATATATCCAATTTCTTTTTATCGTCTGAAATACGTTTTCTCCCTGATTTAGGAATATATGTGGCATTTTCAAATTCACGGTATTTGTTTTCTATTCTACTAACCGTAGACTGCGACGGTTAGTAGAATACGACGGTCAGGATACTTAGTAATGATGATTTCGCATACCTGCTTCTGCGTTCTTGTTGTATCACCACATCCTAATAATATCAAAATTTCAATTCTTTGGGTAACCGAAAGACTTATTGTTAAAATAATGATCAACTTGACAATCAGCGATAAATAATTGGAATCATAAGTTTGCACAGATGTAGATAAATAAATAAAGAAATGTAAATATGTAAATGTATAATTTTTTCTGATATGTAAAAAGAAACCCTTTTTACTTCTTTCTTTTGTTGGGTATCTTGCCACCTGCATACCAGAAAAAACCGATACATTTCAATTGAATGTTATGACATAAAATTAATTAGAAAAGTCAGATTAGACAGATATTTGGTACATAGGCATAAATAACATTTAATTGTATACATTACAAATACATTTGAAATTTTCAAATTTAATTTTCTTGATGAAAAATATACAAAATTCAAAAAATTTTATATTGATGGACAGAGAATTAAAAGAGTAGCTATCACTCCAAGGAGGTTGAAGGGAAAGGTATAAAATTATGCTCAAAAACTGTTATTTTAGAATTAAAAATTGACGTGTTTCAGGATTTTAATCATAACTTGTAAATTACGTAGTTAATGAATTTATTCGTTACTTATGGACCTCACTATATATATATATATATATATATATATGTATATATATATATATATATATATATATATATATATATATATATATATATATATATATATATATATATATATATATATATATATATATATATATATATATATATATATATATATATATATATATATATATATATATATATATATATATATATATATATATATATATATATATATATATATATATATATATATATATATATATATATATATATATATATATATATATATATATATATATATATATATATATATATATATATATATATATATATATATATATATATATATATATATATATATATATATATATATATATATATATATATATATATATATATATATATATATATATATATATATATATATATATATATATATATATATATATATATATATATATATATATATATATATATATATATATATATATATATATATATATATATATTATTATTGCGTTATGTTTCTTGCTTCCTCATGGACATAGAAATAGAGAAAAGACCACACAATCTAAATACACGAGATGACACCCAAAGACTACTTACCACATGGAAGCCTGCTCTGGTATTGCATGCTGCTGTCCATGAGGAAGCAAGAAACATAACGCAACGAACACACGAAGAGGAACCAACCAGAGCTAATCTAATAGGACCAAGTACACGGAGTCGCCCTCGAAATCAGGAGATGGGTGCAACAGACCGTGACATAAGCACAGACACACGCATACGCGCCCGAACAGGACCGATTACACGAAGCCGCTCTCGAAATCAGGAGATGGGTGCAGCAGACCATGACGCCCGGAGTGTGTCAAGAGCAACAGAGCGTAACATAGGTAGAGTATATAAAGAACTGCCAGATTCAGAAAACGTCATTTCAGTTCGAGTAACCAGAAGCCGCAGTAAGCAGTTATCTGTTAGAACCTGAAGATGGCAGATGAGATTCTGCCGAAACGTCGTTCAGACAACCACGGTCCCTCTCGGGGCCTACCACCTACGCGGGAGTATACCCGGAAAACGAATTTAACATTCACCACCCGCGAAAACCCGAAAAACAACATAATATGTCTCTACGGGGAGAAGACATTTCATCAGACAAGAAACTACGAGAAAATATTATCAAAAAGAAGGAAACTTCTTTGCAATCTCGCATTTCTGCAACGCTGCCGGGATGAAAATATCATTCCGAAATGCATGAAATTGACGTTCCACAGAAAGGATCAACACACAAAAAAGAATTCTCCGAAAAACTAGCCTAACCCTGATGAGAAAATCAATCCACGACACTAGACGGACATTAGACAACATCAATACACAGTTACTAGACCAGCATCTTTATTTAAGCAGAACTATCGACCCGACATTATGGACCATTATTGACCAACTTGCACATTTCAGGGAAGAAAGAGATAATGATTTAACTACAGAGAGGTTAAAGAATAAATTTAACCGCCTTCAACTCCAACAAAAGCCCATCAAGAAATCCGAACAATTAGAACCTACAAGAGTAGTTCACAATGTGTCCAGTTACCATCTCAATGAGGCCTCGTTGAATGTATTAGCCAAAGGGATTTAACTTCGCGATAGCACCAGCACGTCTACCGGTAGAAGACATAATCTGTGGTGTAGAATCGGCCATTGGCAATTTAGTTAAAAACATAGCGGAAACTATACGCCAGGACACGTCACGTATATTAAGAACAGCCCGTATACCAAAGAGGAATCTACAACACGAGGAATTAGAAGCACTGAAGACCTTACGACAAAATGAGGACATCATAATCTTACCCGCAGACAAAGGAAACGCAACAGTAGTGATGAACAGCGACGATTATCATACAAAAATAGAAAGTCTACTAGGAGACACTGCATATCAGCTTATTACCACAGATCCTACTACTTACCTGGAGAAGACGACAAAAGCCAAAATCAAAGCCAGTCCAATCGACAAAGAGACACAGAACCTGATCATCCCGCAGAGAAGTCTTCAAGATGTCCCAAATTTTATGGTCTACCAAAGATTCACAAAGAAGGAGCTCCTCTAAGACCAATTGTTAGCTCAATAGGGTCACCCACACAGCAGTTAGCAAGACACTTAGCCAGACAACTACAACCGTTTGCCGAGGAAGTTAAATCCTACGTGAAAAAATGCAGACCATTTCATTGAGTTATTAAGAAACCAGACCGTCCAAGCGGAACATCTTCTAGTGAGCTTCGATGTCATATCCTTGTTCACTAACGTACCCGTAGAAGAGTCACTCGACATTATCAAGCGAAAATATCATCCAGCAGATCATATTCTTAGGCTAACTCAACATTGCCTAAATAATACCTATTTTACATACAATGAGCAACGCTACAGACAAACCGAAGGAGCCCCGATGGGCTCCCCCCTATCTCCAGTTATTGCCAATCTCTTTATGGAGGATTTAGAAACTTGAGCACTACAATCTGCACCATTAAAACCAAGCCTATGGCTAAGGTACGTCGACGACACATTTGTGATTTGGACTCATGGAAGAGAGAATCTCACTAACTTCTTAGAACATCTGAATAGTATACACGACAAAATTAAGTTCACCATGGAGGTAGAGACTGACAGTCAGCTACCATTTCTCGACGTACTGGTCAAGAAGAAGCAGGACGGAAGTCTAGGCCACACAGTGTATAGAAAAGCCACTCACACTGACAGATACCTAAATGCACAGTCACACCACCATCCAGCACAACTAAACTCAGTAGTAAAGACATTAGTCACACGCTCGCAGAGACTAGCAGATGCAGACAACCTCAAAGAAGAAATGTCAACTCTTCACAAAGCGCTGCGAAAGAATGGGTTCACACAACAAAGAATACAGAAGTTGTCAAAACCATCTCGGCCGAGAAATCAAGAGGACTCCGAACAACCCATAGCAAAAAGCCTATCTGCCATACATAAAAGGAACAACGGATAAAATAAGCAAACTTCTACGTAAACATAAAAAAGAAACAACTTTTAAGACCGACAAGAAAATCAGTACCATTCTTCGAAATCCAAAGACCAAAATTGCTCTAGAAAGTCAAGGGGTATATGAAATACCTTGCCAAGATTGCAACAAATCATACATAGGACAGACCAACCGAAAAAATAAGTGCAAGACGCGAAGAACACATAAACGCTGTTAGAAAAGACGAGAGAACATCATCTTTAGCTCAACATGTCACAACTACAGGACATAGGATTGATTTCGACAAAACAAAAACACTAGCCAATATCGAGCATTACAAGTCAAGAATCATCAGGGAGGCCATAGAAATAGAGAAAAGACCACACAATCTAAATACACGAGATGACACCCAAAGACTACCTACCACATGGAAGCCTGCTCTGGTATTGCATGCTGCTGTCCATGAGGAAGCAAGAAACATAACGCAACGAACACACGAAGAGGAACCAACCAGAGCTAATCTAATAGGACCAAGTACACGGAGTCGCCCTCTAAATCAGGAGATGGGTGCAACAGACCGTGACATAAGCACAGACACACGCATGCGCGCCCGAACAGGACCGATTACACGAAGCCGCGCTCGAAATCAGGAGATGGGTGCAGCAGACCATGACGCCCGGAGTGTATCAAGAGCAACAGAGCGTAATATAGGTAGAGTATATAAAGAACTGCCAGATCCAGAAAACGTCATTTCAGTTCGAGTAACCAGAAGCCGCAGTAAGCAGTTATCTGTTAGAACCTGAAGATGGCAGATGAGATTCTGCCGAAACGTCGTTCAGACAACCACGGTCCCTCTCCGGGGCCTACCACCTACGCGGGAGTATACCCGGAAAACGAATTTAACATTCACCACCCGCGAAAACCTGAAAAACAACAATTTTATATATATATATATATATATATATATATATATATATATATATATATATATATATATATATATATATATATATATATATATATATATATATATATATATATATATATATATATATATATATATATATATATATATATATATATATATAGTATATATATATATATATATATATATATATATATATATATATATATATATGTATATATGTATATATATATATATATTGTGTTTCAATACTCATGTAATGTTAGAATTTATTGTAATGTTTTGATTAGGATACAAATGTTTCAGTTTTATTAAAAAGAGAGAAATAGTGAAATTTTTAATTTTATATTTATAGCATGAGAAAAGACAGTCTTTCGCATAGTTATATATAAATTTAAAGGTTAAAAGTACAGAACCAGATATAAAATCAAATCAAAATAAACATTGTAATTAGGGTGACAAAAGTAAAAGTACATTAAAATAAAATTAAATAAATTCTGCGAAAAGCAAAATGTTAGAAGTAAAAGTTAAACGTTTATAAAATACAACTAAAATAGTAAACGTAAAGGTATAAGTGTAAAAGTTACATACCATAAGACTATAAATAACTAGAAAGCTCTAGGTTTAAAAGTGTTTTGGGGTAGCATAGCTGTATAATTGAACCTTCGTAGGACATTTCGACAATGCTTTCATTATATGGAAGTGATAAACTTAAAATGGTGAATTAACACAAGCTGGGGTGAAAGAGGCCACTTCAGTGAACATTGTTGTTACTTTATACGTATAAGAACTAGTATCAGAAAGACATGTGGGCCTAGTGTTTCAGTGCCTCAGCATATAAAAGGAAAAATAAGTGTTATGAAAATAAATATAAAGAGACAAAAGTTAATAAAAAATGGTTAATAGCAATCATGTTGTGGGTTTTTAATTAAGTTGGGTATGTTTTGTAATAGTATAGAGTCTTAATTTAAGAAAGCATAAAATTGACAGATGTTAAAATAATTTTAATAAAACCAAGATTCATGCATATAGAAAGAATGGAAATGAGACAAGGATTGTGAAAATAATAGAATATTTAGGATATAAGTTAGTTTAAAGCAAAATATTTCAATAATTAGAGGTAAAATTTTAATTTGTCAAAATCAAGTTAGCTTGATTTGGTAAAAAGTCAGAATTTATGTCAAATTAGAATAAAATTAGAGAAAAAATCAAATTAGTCAGTCGATTTTCAACAGCCAAAGGGTGCGTTTATGCCATAAAGAAAAAAATACATAGCCTCACAAAATTTTAAACAAAAGCTGATTACATTGATAATAAAATGGAAAATTGCCATTAAAGTTATGAAAATGCACTGTTTATAAGTTTAAATCTCTCATATGACATTTAATTGTATTATATATATATATATATATATATATATATATATATATATATATATATATATATATATATATATATATATATATATATATATATATGTATATATATATATATATGTATATATATATATATATATATATATATATATATATATATATATATATATATATATATATATATATATATATATATATATATATATATATATGTATATATATATATATATCTGTGGCTTGCTGCAAGAAGAGCCAATGTCAAAAATGTCAATTTTTCGGTAGAAGGGGACAACCGGTTCTAGATAATTTTGGATGGCTCTTATTAAAAAACAATCGAAGAGAGCTAATTGAATTGTTGGGACTGGTTTGATTTGAACTTTAGATGTTGACTGCTCTTCTTCAAATTTAAATTTTTTCTGTCCTGCTAAAAAAAAACGTGACATTGGCCCTTTATATTTATGATAACATATAAAAATTCAGGAACATTGGTCCCAATGGAAGGAGCGAAAATGAAAAAGTAGAGCTAATAAGTGACTTATTTTATTGATTAACTTAACAAAAAAGTTACTGCACCATACCAAAATAAAAATACAACATAAACCGCTTCTTTGTTAAACTAAAAATCCAATAATCATTCGCTGTCAGACTCTACTTCGTCAGGAAGGTAATCGATTACGTCTTCATTTGATAGAATTTTTTTTATATATTCTGCATAATACTGACGACTGCCTTTGTCAATAAAACACATTAATGATTTCAAGTCCTTCAACTTTTCAGTGCTTACAGGCAATGGTTCATTGTTAGTTGGTGGGATATTATCAACGAAAACTGTGTGACGAGTTTTTTTGTTGAAATCTATAACTTTGAAGTCCTCTTGATCAAACCGTTCTTTATAAAAAAAACTTTTCCAAGATGATTTGGATCGTACTTCATCCACTTAATTTTCAACCAGCAGACTGATCCTCCTAATGTGTTCTTTTTTACGTGTAGGTATTGTTGTCCCAATAATGACTTGAAATTTAGGAAGTCTTCTTGTAATAGCTCCTCCACTTGTATAGGCGTCCTCATTGGAACCATCCTGATTAGATTGGCCCAGTCACGAGGCACACATATTTTGGCAGTGGTCTTCTTTTTAGCCTTTTCAATAGCAGCATGGATAGTGTCTGCCTCCATGTGGGTGTGCCCTGGCTCTAAAAATTTTTGGTTTATTGTAATCTCCCGTCCTCGTCGTTTAACTAAGTGAACCACATATAACAAAATAATTGTCATGTAGATATTTCGATTTTGTCCAGGACATGAATCGCTGTATAAATTAACAGTTGTTATGTTTTCTGGCAAATGAGTTAGATAGTGAAATATACACGCCCCTATTTCCTGACCACCTCTGGCTGCTATTGTCTCATTCCACAAATAACACAATGGCGCTAATGGAGACTCACGTCCTGTTTGATGAATCGTCAAATTATAAGTCCACAACTGTCGTTTATAGAAAGAAACACCACTGGATAAAAAAGGAGTTGGCAGACATTTTTGCAAATCGAATGAAGCAGTGATTGTTTTCCCATTGTTTCTGCTGCTTTCTTTGTCAATTCGTTTCTGTGCATACGAGGATTCAGCTAGATCTAAATGACTATCTCGTTCTTTTTGTATTTGAGTTCTTATGGCTTCACTATCTGCATATTTAAGTTTTACCATATATTTGTCACATTTTCCACAAGTGTCTAAATGAGGTTTATAAAATGCCAAATTAAATTCTTCGACAAATATTTTTCTATAAACAAACTCATTTCTCACTGTTAAGTTCTTGGATTTACAGTAGTCTGCGTAAAGTCTATACATTTTGGAGATTGACAAATCACTGGATAAGTAGTATCTATCTGTATGTTTCCGCGAATAGTGACTTTTGTAAGCAGGAAACATTTTTATATGTTGCCTTATAATATTTTTATCAGTTTCTAGTATCTTGAAGCGATTGTCATGTTTACCCCGTTGGTCATTTAAACAGATACCAGTACCAGACCGCCTTCTTTTCTCTACAAGAACACGAATCTTTTTTTAAAGTAAGATCAAAGGTATTGAGAAACATTGTTTGGCAAACTTTAATTTTGTCGCCATGTTTTTGTAAAAAAATATTCTCTCGTAAAGTTTCTTCTACTTTCTTTCATATCAGTGTGCCTTAACCTTTCTGTTCGTTTTTTTGACCTCATGCACATTTCCTGCTAGAAACTGATTTTGCCCTTCCTGTGATAACTTATAAAAATGAGTAAAAAAGCATTTGCCTTTCTTCTTCGGTAAATTTTTTATTACATTCTTGACGACAATTACAGGCTTTCTTTAACTCCTTCATAGGGATGGTCTTATTCGCTGTAGTCACATATTCTTTTCCTTCAGTTTTTAACCTTTTTCTTGCATTTCTTATCCATTTTGTGGGGTTACTTTTTCTTTTACGTGTATTATCTTCCTCCGTTCTCTTTCTGCGTCCTCGTCTTTTAGGTATTAATCGACTCAGTGGAATTAAATCGTCTTCTGACCAGGTTTCTTGAGTTTGCTTCTTTACAGTATCGTCTTTGGTATTGTGATCAACAAGTGATGTATTTTCTTGGTTTTCCTCACGGTAACAAACATTTTGACCCACCAGAGGTGTTACTGGGGGGATGCAATCAGTTATTTCTATGATAACATTCTCAACAACTCTCGTATTATTGTCAGTTTGATTGTCGTCCATTTCAGAGGCGTAATCCAGTACATGCTCTTCATAGTTTTTATTTGGGTTCCATAAAAAATGCAGATTTTCCACTGTATCGTTATCTAGGTCACCTCCATCTACTGGCATAATTAGGTTGCAACTAGTATTATTATAATAAGTGATGCATGAATCAGTTACGTTTGTTTCTTCTGCAACTTTACAGATGCTTTTATACCCATTGTCAGTATTAGAAGATAATACAGAATGGTTATTACCAGTTTCACATGGGAAAATACTATTATTTGGGATGTTCTCTTCGTCTATATTCATTAAAATATTTGTATTATTCTCTGCACCATTGTTATGGCTATTATACAAAATAGTTTCATCTAAAAACATATTAATTATTCCCACTAAACACTCACAACACAAAAAAACAACTTACCTTTGATGATAGACATTGCTAGTATTTTTAAACTTCTCGATGACATTTTTTCAAAAAATGCAGTGACACTTTTTCTCTTAAAAACAGGCATAGAAATACCTCTGACACGGGTAGGAAAAGTGAGGTTATATAGACCGAGACTATGAGCATAGGGGCCGATGTCAAAATGTAAACGAAACAAAAGGGCCAATGTACACTTTGGTCTTTTATTCGTAAAATATAATTTGTGTTAGAAGGGCCAAAGTCACTTTGGCCGTTATTACATTAAATTAATTTGAGAAAACGATATTGGCCGTTTTGTTTTTTAACCTATATCTAATAAGAATATATATTTCTGACATTGGCCCTTTTAATATAATGAAGATCATGACAGGTTCTTATAAGAAATGAGTCACACTAAATATCACACATAAGTGACATTGGCCCTTCTTGCAGTAAGCCACAGATATATATGTATATATATATATATATATATATATATATATATATATATATATATATATATATATATATATATATATATATATATATATATATATATATATATATATATATATATATATATATATATATATATATATATATATATATATATATATATATATATATATATATATATATATATATATATATATATATATATATATATATATATATATATATATATATATATATATATATATATATTGATTTTTTATGTAAATAAATTATTATTATTATTATTTACATACATATGACGTAAAGGGTGTTCCAAACTAGACGTCTCAGGTGTATTATGAGAAAACGAAAATTGTAAATAAAAATTAGAATTGTGGGTCTCAAATAAGAGGCCTTAAGGTCCACTTTGCGCCAAAAAATATTCTTCCTCGGCGTTTGATTAAACTTTCCTACTCACAATAATTATGCAAGTTATATTAATTTTATAAACCTATACGTAACGTATTTTGTAAAACTATATCTTTAGCATTTTTTCTGCCATCTGACATTGGAAAATAACATCTTGTAGAGAATTTATATACGTTTACATAACTAGTTCTTATGCCGATCTATTTTAAAATTCTCGAGAACGTTGGTAACCTCGCATGCTTACCGAGCCCAAAAATATTTTGAAAATGTGAGCTGAAATAAATCAATTGAAATTATACACCGACCTCGATAAATCTAGTATATCATCTGTGAATCGTTACGAGGATTCACAAGTTTCTGCATTACTAGAAGTGTTTAGCATTTCTCATGATAAACCCTCTAATTCAGGCATTACAAGTTGTTTAGTAGAAAAGCAAATCAAACCCAACTGCAGATGAATGTGACTGACATGGGATTTCCGATAATTGTGCTTCATCTGCTTAAAATGCGACATCGGTTTCATCAAATTTAAAGATAACTAAAGAATAAGAGAAATCAAATGTACATGTTGCTTTTGTTTTTTAACACGATTTATATTAGCTTCACCTGTATGTATCTATGTATGTATCTATCTATGTAACGGAATCTTTCAACTTAATTTTCACCAACTTCAAGACGTCTGATTAAATTGAAAATTTGCACACGTATTAAGGACCGATGACAATACAATAATTTGAATGCGTATCAACGCATTTCTCTTAAAAAAAATTCTAAGCGGATGTCAAAGTTGTGTGATCGGCGTATTCGCCATAATATCGCATCCATGATAAGTTGGCAGAAAGTTAACCACTGATTGAATACCGTAACTCATACTATACTTGAAACTCAAGATGAACTATTTATCAGTTTACGATAAGAATGTTTTTTGTTTTTGAAAGCATTCTTTCGTTTTGTCAAAATATACAGCAATTCAACAATAGCAATACAATAATTTGAAAAAGAAGAAAATAAAAAAAAAATCCGAAATAAATTCAAATCAATGAATTTTGAAAAAAATTTTAATTAAAAAATTTCGACAAAAATTCTTGAAGACTATTACATTTGTTTTCGTCTCATGACTAAAAAAATAAAAAATAAATTATAGTTTAAAAAACTAAAAAACACGCTTTTAATAGCAAACCGAACTAAAAAGTAAAAATTAAGAATGAAGTGATTGACAAAAAAAATCATTTTATTGTAAAATGAGTACGGTGCTATTTACTCCATTTATGATAACTCTACTTTTATTAATAGCTACCAATAAAATATTTATAACAATTGATATCAAGCACACCACGCTTTTTACAATAAAATGACTTTTTTTGTCAATCACTTCATTCTTATTTTTTTATTTTTTAGTTCGGTTTGCTATTAAAGCGTGTTTTTTTAGTTTTTCAAACTATAATTTATTTTTTTCTACAAACACCATTAAAAACTAAATTTTTAACACAGCATACTTGAATTAAAAATGTAATATTATATAAACTCGCGTTAAAAATGATCACATGATTTACTTTTAACACTAGTGCAAAAAGTAAAATGACAATTCGTTTGTCATAATGACATTTATATATTGATTAACAAAAAATTACAAGTTATTTAAAAATATTTATATTAATTGTACAATTGGAGCAATTAGTAATATTTATGCCTTGTGAGGAAGCTACTTCACAAGAAGAAATTGTTTAAGTTGAACTTGAAGCAGTGGAGGAAATACTATTAATATGCTCTATTTCTGAATTGTTAGAAGAAGGGCAATTATTTGGAAGAATGTGACAAGCAATCCTCTTTTTGTTTTCTAACGAATCTTCCAAGTATTCTTCTGCAACACTCGAACTTTTCCATCGTCCATGTCTTTTAATTGTACATAAATTTGCACCAGAGTCTGCTAACAAGCTGGCGGATGTCAGACGGAAACAATCTCCGGTGTAAAGTTCACTATTTGGTAATTTCAAAAATCTTGCAATATCTGTATGCATCTTTTCAAAAAATATTTATTCCAACAGGTTGAATCGTACATTTGTTACTAGTGTATTTAATAAAAAAGAAGTTGGTGGTTGACATGAGCTGGACGTAATGCTAAGTACTTATGATATAAGTCAATATAAGTCTCAGTAATAACAGTAAAGGTTCTTGAAACTCTAGTCTCGCTATCTGGAATGTTTACCACTAGTGTATTTCCTACATCCTCAATATTGTTTAAACTCGTTTGACAAAGTTCTTCACGGCGACACGCGCCTAGTATACCCATTACAGCAGCTACTTTAAACATCAAATACTTGTCATCTGGCGCCTCTGCAATAAACATCAATATTTTGGCGTGAAAAATTTTTGATTTTTTTAGACGATATCCTTCTCCTTTGCGCTTCAAAAATGCGATGAGTTTATAAAACTTACTTATATCTTTATTGCTCTTGACATTTAACATAGCCTTTATCATTGAAAAATGTGCCCAAAGCGTCGAAGACTTCCAAATTTTAGAATTTTGCTCGAAATAGGCCAACATTACATTTTCACTGTACTTGCCTGTAACATTGTTCCGATCGCACCATTCCACAAAGCGTTTGTACGCTAATTCATATTGTTGTTTGGATTTTGTGGGCAACAAATCTAAAGTTGCTTCTTCAATTTCTTGAGGAATCGATTCGCTTCCTTCTGGACTATGATTAATATAGGAACTCATTATATTGCAATAGTTTTTCACATTTGACAAGCATGTGTCAAACAACGGGCAAACTTGATTTATTTATTTCATAAATCCTACAAACTACTAGAATTATGAGGTAACCATTAAAAGGATTTGAAATCTTTTTAAAGAAACTTTATTGTTCTTTTAATGGTGTTTGTAGAAAAAACATTGTATGATACACGTGTTAAAAATGACTTTATTTTGTTCGTGGAGTTGCTCCACTCGCTTACGCTTGTTTCACAAACTTCTCCACACAAAATAAAAAGTCATTTTTAACACTTGTATCATAAATAACTATTTTTAACATTCACATTTGTGTATTTCAGTGCCTAATGTGTACCATCAACTATAAATTTAAAAAGAAATAATTGTTGATACAAAATATGTGGAAAATATGTATTTTTTTTTGTTTTCCAGAAAATTGTATAAAATTACAAAAATATCATTTTCTTGCATATTCATGGCGTCAAAATACGTTTTCAAAAAAATACCGAATTTTTCTAATATTGTCATTATTAGCAGCTATTTAAACCAAATTTGGCACGCAGCACACTTAGATAGAATGCCTTAAGATGTAATTGTACCACGCTCTACAATTAACCAGTGGCGGAGATATGAGTAATCACTCACTAAACATTGTAAGTTACAAATGTTTGCGGCAACGCAAAGTCTTTCCAATTAATATTTTGTAGTACTTAAAAACTAGACAATGGCAAATAAACAATAAATTCTATTTTATAATATTAATATGTAAAGTTATATACACTTCATTTAAAATTGTAAGGTCAATGTTCTGTCTAAGTTACAAATGCAGTATTCCTGAAATAAATGTAAACTCGGTGCATCTTTCAGATAGGTACAAATTTTAACGTTTATATTTAAAAATTGAGGCAAAATATTGTTACGCCACTGGACTGTGCAGACTGGTTAGATTAGGCTGGAATTGTACACGAACGGCCGGGAATATTCTGGAGTGCTCTAGACCGGGAGAATGGATGTATAAATAAGACGCACGGTGGGCCGAGATTTAGTCTGAAGTCGAACGTGAGCTAGTAAAGAAGAAATACGAAAGAGACTTATAAGTGATTAATCTATTGTTGTTAATTGTTAATTAGTAAATAAAGTAGTGAATAAGTGTTACCTGGACTTTCAATCAACGAATCTACGAGTGTAGGTGTTTGTGGGGATAGCAAACACGTAACAATTTGGTGTCAGAAGTGGGATTGGAAGAGAAATTTCTGGAATATTCGAAAAGGTTCTACAGTGTTCTTCTCAGAAATTAGTGGTAACACGGAGAATTAAGCTACTGGACAGTGTTTGGAGGACTATTTCTGGACTGAATAGTGACTTAAAGTGGATTTTCGAGAAGTTTCTAGAACATTCGATTTAGAAATAGTTGCAAATACGCGAGTGCCGCTAGTATTAACGTGTTGTAGACTGAGAAAAAGGACTACTAGTGCAATTTCGGGAAAATTCTAGAACATTCGATTTGGAAACCACAGAAGATAAGTGAATTGTGTTAACGGAAACGTGTTATAGACTCAAACAAGACTTATTAGTAATATTTCGTGAAAATTCTCGAACATTCCATTGGACAATTAGTGGAGATAAGTGAATTTTGTCAACACAAAAGAAGTATAGACTCTAAATAAGACTTTCTAGTGCTGTTTCGAGATTTTTCTGGAACATTCCATTACTAAAATAAACGTGATTACAACATTTTACGGATTTTATAGTGTAATAAACTTTATTTTGAACTGATTTACGTGTCGTGAGTTAATGCCAACAACAAGAAGCATGGCGCAGAAACAAACACAAGACTTACTTGCAGCATTGGTGCAACAAATGCAAGAACAAAGAAAAATTATGGAAGATCAAAAAAGAAAGCGACAGGAAGAAAAAGAAGATCAAGACAGAAAACGTCAGGAAGAAAAAGAAGACTTGACAAAAATGATCGAAGGTCTGGAAATAAGACGACAAGAAGAAAAAGAAGAACAAGAAAGAAGACGACAAGAAGAAAAAGACGAACAAGAGAGAAGACGACAAGAAGAAAAAGAAGAACAAGAGAGAAGACGACAAAAAGAAAAAGAAGAACAGGAGAGAAGACGACAAGAAGAAAAAGAAGAACAAGAGAGAAGACGACTGGAAGAAAGGGAACAACAAAGAAAGGAACGCCAGGAAGAATTAAGACAAATTATGGAGGTACAGCATCAAGTCATGCTCTCGGTCACTGAACAATTGAAGGAAGATGTACACGCTGAAGTCATGGAAGTCGAACGTGAGCGAGTAAAGAAGAAATACGAAAGAGACTTATAAGTGTTCAGTTGTGATTGTAATTAGGACAGTGATTAATCTATTGTTGTTAATCGTTAATTAGTAAATAAAGTAGTGAGTAAGTGTTACGTGGACTTTCAATCAACGAATCTACGAGTAGAGGTGTTTGTGTGGATAGCAAACACGTAACAATATAGTAGCAGTTTCCTGCTATTCTTAGTGTGTTGAGTGTGAGTAAATTTTGAGCATTTGTAAAAATTATCGTATTTTATGTAATCCTAGTTATTTGTTGAGGTTGTAATTAAGACTGGGAATTTTCCAGATTTTAGTATTCGAATATTCGTTCGAAAAAATATTCGAATATTCGAACTATTCGGATATGCGAATATTCGGATATGCGAATATTCGGATATTCGAATTATTCGAGTAATCGGATAATCGATTAATTCGAATTATTCGAATACCTATTCGAATAATTCGAGAATTCGAATACTAAAATAATCCGAATTACTCGAATAGGTATCCAAATAATCCGGATCCTCGAATATTCATTATTAATAGGTGTAGCACTGAATACCAGTGAATAGTGAATACTCTATTTGAGTATTTGGTTGGATAGACCACAATAATAGTCGTGACGTAATCCACTAAGCAGGCAATTTGATTTGCTTTCCATACCCACAATAGGGTATGTCTACTGTACATGTGCTTTAAGGGTCAGAATTATTTAGTTAGTATTTTATTTTAGGATTAAGGCCTATTGTTCACATTTAATTATTGAAGCTTAAATAAAACGAAAACAGAGCTAGTTTATTATACTTTTGTCATAACTATTTTTCCTTTTCGAAAAAAACAAGTGCTCTAAAATTAGAATGTTTGTAAAAAAAGATGCAGATTGTGAACGTAAAACAAATACATGAAAAGTCAATAGTTAAATATTTACATGTTTTCTAAAATTTAATATTTAATTTTAACCCCTGCCTTAGTACAGTAAGAATAAGGTCGAGGCGATAAAAAGATGTAATAGTTTGACTGGGAGTAAAACCTGCCACTAATGTGGTCTATTTACATATTTGGATTTTAGAATAGGTACCTACCTATACCTACTATCTACCTACTTTGGTTAGATGCATACTGCATACCTATTCGTACATAATTTAATAATATATTGTAATATTCAAATTTAATCAAATATAATCGAATATTCGAATATATTCGAGTATTCGAATATTTCGAATATTCGAATATTCGAATAATTTCCCATTAGAATAATTTGTATTCGAATACTCGAATATTCGAATACTCGAATATTCGAATACTCGAATTATTCGTATTCGATTCCCAGCCTTAGTTGTAATGTTTCGACATTATATTAGAATACATTAGACATGTTTTACGTCATACATTTGGTCACCTACGTCTAACTTATGACCAATAAATTACGTCCATATGATGTGGGTAGTTTGGTCGTCAGCCAATATTATATCATACTTGTTTCCTTGTTTCAAAACCGTCACATTGGGAATTGGGAAAGTAAGAAAAAAATTGTATTTTATATATATTTATTAGCAAAATTTTAAAAAGATACAACGATACATTATATTAACCAGGTAATTAAAATTATAAATCTGCAGTAATATTACGACCTATAAAATGTTTTACAAAGCAAATTTACAACATAAGGCACTTTTTTTTACAATACAATACAATATATGACAGCAAAAAATGGCACATAAATTTAAAATCACCAACAAAACAGATTATTGTTACAGTCAGGACAATGGTGCAGACATGGTTTAGTTTTACTCTTTACTAATATTTACAAGTAAAAATTGTTAAAATAAAAGTAATTAACAATATTTCACGCCGAGTTTAAAATTAAACCATGTTTGTACAATTCATTTGAATGGCACTGAATAAAAAAATATACGATAAAAAATATAACAGACTTTATTTAAGCAACGAACAACATTGATTTTGTTAAATTTGTACATTTTGGAATTTTAACAATTTTAACTAAATTAATCTCTGTTGTGATTAAAATATAACCATTATTAAAGCTTCTTCATAAAACAATACAACCAACGATAAACTTAAGTGTGTAATTAAATCATGTTTGTACAATTCATCCTAATGGCACTGAATAAAAAAATCTGCTATTAAAAGCATACACTTTATTATGGATTGTAGCTATTATAGTTATCTTTGTTTATATTCTATTTGAAAAAATGAGGCATGGAACAATATTGAAAGCAAAAGCTTCTTAATTATTTAAATATGTAAATTTTATAAGTAGCCAAATTATTAACTCATAAAATGGTAACAAAGAAATGTATGAAACATTTATTTTAATTCTTTCTATAATATTCACGTAATAAATTATATGACAAGAACACATTTTGTTACCTAATTACTGTATACCATTTTTTTCGATTTATCTTTGCCATATTTGTTAAAACAATATATTTAATAATACTGGTTTCGCTTAGAAAACACTTGATCTCATTTGAAAGATCAAAAAATCCCACTTCTATAGTTGGAGAACTACTCTAGAAGTTAAAACTCCTCTAATTTTCCGTTTTTTCATTTTTATTAGAAACATTGAGCAAAGTAAATGTCGGCAAATTTTAAATTTTGTAGAGTAAATCATACATCTGCGGTTTGGCAGATTCTTTTCTAAACACCCTGTGTATAATATGCTATACTTTTGAAAATTGATGCTTCCTGTTAAAATATTTAAATAAACTTCTCTTGTGATATGGTTGCCACACTAGTTGTGAATAGAATCTGATAGAATGACGCCGGCGACGCGACGCGACGTCCCTTTATAAAATGCATTTTTGGATAAAATTAGCCTACTATTTATTTTAAGCCTAGATTTTAAGTTAAGTTCATTGAAGTATTACTTAACATTAATTTAATATAATTTTACACAATAACTCAATCTCAATGGTGTGTATAACCACACGAACACGAAGCGCAACATGCAGCTGCATTATAGTAAATCTAGTCACTATCGATCTACATTCCTGACATGATTTATTAACAATCTCTACTAATGGCAAAAAATATTCTGGAGTAATTAATGCTTAAATCACCCTTTAATCTAGGAAGTACACATTGTTTAATTCAATTGTACCATACATACATTTCACAGTGCCATCTACATATATAATTACTGTGTAATGTGAACGAACATCAGAACATTTTTTTAATTAGAGGAGAAATAGGAAGCAGCATTATTCGTAGAGATCTCGTTTATCATTATTTTTCAGTTAGTGCCAAGGTCAGTTGATAAACATTAACGGCTACATAATTAAAATAATTATTTCATGACGGTACTTAATTAATTTTTGGAATCCATTTATAAATATAATGCAGACAAAAATCCTTAATATAAATGATGTGTTTAAAGTAAATACAATTACGAAAACTTTGTCTAACTTCTGAACCACCCTTTTAATAGTGGACACGTCGTTAACGAATTATGTTGATTTAACTGTTTTCAAATAATTATTTTTTTTATTTACCAGTGAAAATTAGAGAAAAGTTATATTCCGAAAATGTAGTATTAATTTATCTATAAAAAAAATATTTTATTCATTTCAATATCTTTACTCAGTTTTCCAATAAATGTTTCTTAAAAGACATTGCCTTAGTACACTGTCGCATTAATAGATAGCGCTGTACCAAAGCATTTTTAGCAAATTGTTATTGAAACATATTGTAATTAAGAATTTAAACCTTCATGTCGCCCCCTGGTGGATAAAAATCGCACTTTGACGAAACGAGTAAATTGCTTTGTTTACATTCGTTTGATCATATGTGTATAGTTTGTTTGTCGGGGTTTTACTACCGTTTTTTCATTCTATCAACGTCAATATGTCGAAGAAAAGAGTGCATAGTACGAATTGTCGTGTGTACAAAAGGCCCTTTGGCATTTTTTGGCGTCTTTATTTAATACAAGAAACAGTGTGTAAAGGATTTTTTTTTACAAAAGTTATTGTTGAAATATATTGTTGATTTTAGCACCAGCGAGTTTTATTTGAGGCAGGTGCAGATTAGTTATTAGCTCCTATGGTGACAGCACCACTGATACAGGGAGAAGTCCAGATTTCCAAGCGTAGCGAGACGCAAAAAAAGGGTATTGAGCTTTCGAAGCTGTTTTGCTGGGAAGTTACAAACCCCAACTCAACATAAGTATTAGTGAAAACTATACTATAATGAACAAAAGTGAAAGCGAAAGTGATTGTCAAGATCTCCCGAATACTCCTGAAGTTGCTGAAGCTGCAAGTACTACAAGTTACTGCCAGAGAAATTCAAATAGACTCTATTATTCTTAATGCCACATGATTATGCAACCTACGTACTACTATCATGACACACCGGTTACCTATACTTCGCACTGGAATTTATCTATAAAGGCGACATTTTCGCGGTAGAATTTTATTTTATTTCTCCCTTGAAAGATGTAACGAAGTGATAATTTTATAGAATTAAATTATGTAACTAGGTGCTATTTGTCTGTTTCAAAAGATATTTTAAACATTGTAATACCGCGCCCTTAATAGTGGTATTGCTCATTAATAATAGTATAATTGTTGTTTATAAGATAGGTAGTAGTGATCCGTTTGTATTTCAAATATGTCGAGCTGCAGACAGTACGTGAATCGCGAAACGCGAATCGCGCATATTGTCCCCGGCACTCCTGTGCCCGCGCAAAGGAAGGACCCCGAGACTGGAAACAAACAAATCAGTTTCCGTCTAGCTGCTGACTGAAGAGCCACGCCGACCAGCACGGTAAGTAATCTTGTGAGTATAGAGGTACATAGGTATATAAATTTAATTGCGAATTTTCCGTAAAAGGTGACGTAGTTGCAATATTTCGCGCATGACTACCGCGTCCTCCTACTTCTGCTTTTGGCAGAGTTTAGTAGCTTGAGGATTTTTCAGACAAGTTAGTTTCCGTCTAGCTGCTGAGTGAAGAACCACGCCGACCAGCACAAGCGTCCAGGACAGTACGTTGCTGCCGCCAGTACCTACCAGACGTGCCGACACCGACCGCTCCAGAGAGGAAGCAGCCCAGGATACGGAAGTAGGTATCAAGGTTTGATAAATAAAGGTCTGGTAAATAAAAGGTATTACTTGGCTGGTGTGTATTTTCCGGAAATTGTTTAGAGTTTGTAAACCATCCATCAGCCAAGCCATAGATAGTCATAGTCATAGTGTGCTTGTATTAACGCTTGCTTCCCCTCCTGGTACCCGTCCGTCGTCTGCTTATGGCCGATTCCTTATTGCTGGTCACATTTTTTACTGCTTAATCACCGTATTACCGTGTCGCACCGCTTGTACGCCCGCTTACTGTCCCGGCTCGCCTATAATTAAGACCGCTTGTAGAATAAGTTGTAAATATTAAGATGTATATTGTATATATAATGTAAATAGTAAACATATTGAATGAGAGTCGTTTCATTAACTGTAGTGTGTAAGTTACCTTTTCTCGACCCCTGGCTTATCCGTTTCTTCACTGTAGTTGCCCGGCCTCTATCGTCCCGCCGATAGAGTAAAGTGGTGTTTCTGCACTCTAAACAGAAACTGGCGCCCGAGATATATGTACCGTGAGCACCGCCGTAGTTTTGGGCGTCAAAGTGACACTTCAGCTCTTGTGTAGAAAAGAAGAATACGTCACAAAGAAATATTTATTAACATTCAGTTACCATTTACCATGCATTGAACATGTTTGATTATGTACAATGTTCAACACTATTATTGATTCAATAAATAAACGAATTTAGTATCCACCAACACGAATTACGATTTGTGAAAATCAAATTGCACCTATCCATTAGTTTGTAGTTAACTTCAAGTTGTTGACATAGTTTATAACTGCTTTTGTTTTTATAAAATAAATTTGATTATGTTTGGATTATTTGAATAATACAAGATACAAGTTTTTAGCCTTACTGGTTTTTTATTTAAAATTTTACATGATTAATGAAAATACATAAACGAATTAGTTTTTATATGGTTATATGAAAATTTATACAATAGGTGCGTTCTTTCCACCACCATTCTTATCTAATATAATAATATAATTTCATTTCATGTAGCTTCCGTAACTGTACCACTACTTAGATTAACTGAGATCTCAGAAAGAATACACCTAATGTAAACAAATTCACATGATAAAAACTTGCACTTCTTATCAAAGTTCCTGCAGACGGCACTGGAATCACTTGCCGATATCCGAACTCTACTAATAAGGTGCTCCCATTTTTCTTTTAATTTGACATCCTTTGGAAAAAAGATTTTACATCTACTTTTATTAGTAACCATCACAAGCTGGAGCAAGTCATAAACCCATAGTTCAAAATAAACACAAGAACGCCTTTTTTAAATCAATAATGTGAATATACGAAAGTTAGGTTATAAAACGTGACTTTTGAAATATTTCAAGCTAGTTGAAAGGATGATGAAGTTAATTTATTAATTTTTGACATTATTCCTATTGGAGGATATTTCATCCGTTTTTAATAGTAATTAATTATATTAATAATAAAAGTTTCTGTAATACGTTATAATTATAGAGTCAAATTCCAATGTGATATATAGGCAACCGGTGTATCATGACAGTAGTACGTAGGTTGCATAATTATGTGACGTCACACTAAGAAAGTCTATTGAGGTATATTAAAGAACGAAACTTATTGGTAATATGATCTCGACAGGAAAATATCAAGAAATTTGCAGAAAATACACTTCTGACCAATAGGCTCATTGTATACTAGTTGCTATGGCAACTAGTGGAAAATAAAAAGTCGTATACAAAGTACTAGATCTACTACTCAATGTCACGCATATAATGAACAGATTTCTTAGTAGTCGTAGAAAAAATACTGTCCGCACGCTGATTGCAGTACAGTAATTATAGCTTAAGAATGCGCAGATACATCAAGATACAAGGAAATTAGATTACCGTTAATATTACCACTACTATGTCCCATACAATTTTAGGCAGAAGTATGAGTTCTACAGATATAATTATTCATAATTAAAGCGAAACAGATATTTTGTAGTGATGGAACCGATTTGCTACTGCATATGCAATAGCCAGGGGCAAAGCTACTTTCGGTGCATATTTGTTCGGCAGAATTATTTATAATACTCGTTTCTATAGAGATGAGTTCAGAAAAGCCTACGTTTCATGGTGCTTGTAAAAAATAGTTACTTATGTAACAAGACCGTAAAAGTGATTCTTTACTGGAGTTGGCAGTTTCCAGGGCAAGCCCTGAAAACCAGTGAGCCTAGTATAGACACTTTCCGGGTGCAACCGTTCTCTGAAAAAACTTTTTAACTTTAACAGAATTCTTAAAATTCAACATGTCAGTCGTTTACTTTCAAAGAAGACTGGACTAATCATTTTTAATTGTTTTCAGATACAACTGTTAACCAAAAGTGACATAAGGAATCGGAAAAAAAGATTTTTCCGATCCCTTTACTTTACCGGGCTAGATCAGCAAATATATATTTTCCACTCAAAGAATTGACCGAAAACAATGAAATGTCTAGATGGTTACAGAAAACAATATTTTTGTAGAGATAAATAAATACGAAACCTTTCATTAGTATACTTTTTCGTTAATTTTCATCGGAGTTAAAAAAAGAATCAGACCGAAAACGGTTAACCAAAGCCCGTTCCAAGCTTAAATAAATGAGAATTATTTGGTTGTTGTAACTTTATATTAGTACAAAAATAAGTAAAATACTGCATGTTACGAAAAAGACAGAAGAAGCACTTTTTTCCAAATAAGTAGATTTAAAAATCGGCCTATGATTTTTATTAATCCAGTGGCGTAACATGTATTTTATCTAAAAGAAGTGCAACATACCCCAATGCTACGCCACTGGTCCCAGGAATGAAATGAAAATTATTATCGTTAAAAGTAGTTTTCAAGTACATTAGAGCAGTGAAAGTTTAATTTCGATATCTTTCTTAGTTTCCCCATTTAAGAAAATAGCGTTTATCGAAACTTTAACGCCCTGTATCACAGTTAGAAAGCGAAATATGGATTTTGTTGTAATTGCATTTTATATTAAAAATTTTGAAAATAATCGATTCCTAAAGTTTAACAGATTGAAACTGACTCACCCTGTATATACATGCATTTCTCTCATTTTTCCTAATTAGGAAAGAGTTAGGAGAATAAAAAATATGGAAATGTATATAAAGAATAAAGTAAGAAAATAAGAGACAAAAGCCATCACTTCTGTCTTATACTCGAAAATAAGGCCAGATGGGAAAAATGATTTGGTATGTCATAGATGGGCCGACAGACTGGTGCAAATTACCGGCGGGGGGACACGTCCACTAAATTAGTTAGTAAAACATATTATCATTATTTTAATAATAGAGATAATAAAGTTATACGATTATCGCATTTTAGCTCTAGCCGATCAGTACTGACCTCAAATGAATCAATCTATTTCACTCTGTCTTATCTAGTTCATATCTATTCATGGATAATTTGTGACATTACAACAATATGTCCCTTACAAAATGTGCGCAGAATATGGCGGCAGTATAGTTATATTTATCGCGACTTAATAAAGGCTCCGTTTTGTTAGCACTCTAACAACGGGAATATTGCAGAAGCGACCGTTTATTCAATTTATGTGTCATTTCAAAAGATTGTGTCCCCGAACGTGGAGCGGTCGAGCGAAAATATTGGCAGGAAATATAAAAAAAAGTAATGTGCACAATAAGAATTGTATGAAAAATATGTCCAGGATGTTTCAGGTTTTAATTGTAAGACTGTAATAGAGTAAAGAAATATTAATAATGTCATATAAACTTATACCTTTCAATTTAAATTAAACACAAACACAATACAACGCCTTATATCCCTGACGGTACCTCAAGGTACCTTGTGCGGGAGAGGATACACATTTAGAGACAATGGACACACACCCAATATTCGAGTATGCTAGGATTAATTTCTGGTTTAGAAAAAATCGGAGCTCCTCGACCGGGGGAGCGAACCCGGGACTTCAAGGTGAGAGGCAAGTGTCCTTACCACTCGATTACACGAAACACGAATCGATATACATCTTGAAACGCTTTTTCATGTATGTAAAAAACTGATGTCGATATTCTCTTAAAAATTATATACATGTACCATATTATATATGTTATTTTATTACATTATAAATATGCTGAGAAACAATAATATAGGTGACTCATTCGAAGAGGTAATTTTTCTTGCAACTTTTAGCTTCTGGGCCGAGTTCTGGGTATTATAGAAAAATACATAAAATTAATTTTTCTGTTATAAAACATACAAAAATTATTTTTGTAAAATTTTAATAATATGCACCTTTTTGGATTTTTTTCGCACTCTGTTTTAGTTCAGCTAGTTCTAAAATCATTTTTTTTTTTGAGAAAGTAATCACAAAAACCTAATATTACAACTGTTTGAACATTTCTTGAAAAGTCGGATAACCATAACATTAAATTAACAATATAAAATATTTGCTAAAATTTGAATGAAACACCGAAATAACTATAAAAGTTGAATATTGAACAAAACATTTCATCTACTAAGGTTTTTCTACTCCACTAAAAAATTCCATTATTATTATTGTTACGACTTTCTGAAGTTATTTGAACTTTATGTGATCGTTCTTACGTGCCTTCCATGAAGCAGTTACTACTGGTTAGCAGAAAAGGTAAAACGTTTATTTGGGAGAATACATAAATTCTGAGAAAGATAACCTCCAAGCTCAAGTTCCATTATGGATGACAGAATATATTTAAAAATATGTGTACCAGGTCATTAAGAACATTTATCTGTACCAGAGTGATCCAAATTCACGGAAACTTGTTAGGGACAACCAGATAATGTCAGATTTAGCGGATCATTTCTACAAGAGAATTTTTTTTAAAGGATGGTATGTAATAATCCAGAACTTCATATTATTGTATTTAATGTCTATATAGAAAACCTTAAAATATACTACAAGGGACAAGCGGCAGCAAGGAAAACTGCCTATTTAATACAAAATATAAGTCAAGACATGCATAAAATCTGTCTCACTTAAGAAACTTCTATCGTACTCGTATTATTGAAAGACATCGGAAAAAAATGGGTGAAGATTTGGACATGAATGTCCACAGACGTCGTGGTATTGCCTATCTATCGATATTCTCAACTGCCAAGAGACACCTATTTTATTCCAACAGTAGTTATGCAACGGTAGACATCCATAGACAAAGATTGAGGCCTTGGGACGAAACGAATGGAAGCTTTACTCGGAATGCATTCCCATTCTTTAGCTCACATTACAGGTTCAATTTCTGGTAAATATAAGGGCAGCTTCCGCATGGACGCTGGTTACAAATTCTGGAAGCACTCACAACACTTGCACAAAAAGGAGCCAATCGAGAATAAATGTATCAAGTGCTTGAGGAATATATCTAGTCCATGTGCTTTTGTATGCCAAAATTCAAAACGCTGTTATGATGGTGTTTTACCCAGTAGAGAACGTCTGTATCCTTCCAACTCAAGCTACACTTCGCCCCGTATTCGAAGAGCTCACCATCAAGCAATAAAATTTCTTCCTAAACTTTCGGTACCACCACTGATAGACTTTGGATGGATGATCAGTGAAAATGGATGCCATGAGCCAGTGTGTTCCTGTTGTTCAGCAAAATGTGTTCCACCTTTCAAGCATCATGAGTGGACTATCGTATACGGAAATATGAGCATGCTTGTGGGATTTTTTAAAAAAGTTCTCTGCATAGGTATCACATATAAATATATGGTTTTGAGAAATTTTCAGACTGAAAATTTTTCTTGCGGAACTGATTTGCCAAATCTGATATTAACCAGGAGTCCTTAACAAACTTCCGTGTATAGATTTCTGCTATTTTATCTACAACCGCAGTTGATTGCAGAATTTAGAAGGCGGTTCAAATTTGGCAACTATTAATAAAAATTAATTTCGGCAAACTAAACCTGCATTTTTTAAATGTATCAAGTCCCACTAATCCTTTACTTTTTCCAAACCCTACAACCACAAAATAATAATTTTTGGATACGATAAAAAAATAACGAAATTACTATTTTCACCTTAGGTGGAACACACTGTATATTAAACCATTTTAACAATTTTATTAAAAATAAACTGATAAGTTAGTCAGAGTCTAATGTTCAATTTAATTTAAATATAACATCTTACATTCAGTTCTAATAATGCCTAAAATCTTCCATTAAATTTATGACATGTATTTATTATACACTCTTTATAACGTATAAGGAATTGGTCGTCTATTTTTTATTGATTTTAGTTATTCAGTAATATTTAGGTATGTGTTATCTAATTTTTTTTGTTTCAGAAAAATTTGAGACTATGAAGGGAAAGCAAGAATACTATTGCTTTTAGACTTTTTCTACTGGATACCTGTTACACTGTATGTAAGAAAATACACAAGTAACATAATTATTATAACATTTAGTTTTATTCAATTTACACTTTTTTAAATAAATATTCAGAGGAAAATACTACATTCTGTTCACTGAGTCGATTTGAAACATTTATATCTAACTTTCAGAGTATAAAATGTTACCACCATTCTAACATTATCAATATATATTTACGGTGATATTTTCCAAATCATTCTAAGAAAATTGCAAATTAACATTATGAACACGTGTGTAAACCGACAAAGTCGGACGATATATTTATTACATAAAAATATGTGATTCATTAGACACGGCCACCGCTGGCGGTCGTTGTGCGTCGAGCATCAGGCAGTTTCTAGCAGCGACTAGGGCAGTTCATGAAACAAACGATCATCGGGTTATTATATCGTGGTACCTTGAAAAAGTTATCAAATCGTTACTACTTGAAGAAATTCAAGATCACGAAATTTTGCATTTGTGCCAAAAATATGAAATGAAAGAAAATAATATCAACCACGAATATTTTGCCACATTTTACACCAAGACTCCATCTTACCATGGGTAGACAACACTTTTGAGTTGTTCTGTGACATTATTTTTCATTTAATATACCGGGTGGCAACAAGATCATGTATCAGCCCGCCATTTTTTTTCAATCTAAATAATATTTTCTAAACTTAAAACTCACATTCCATTCCATACGATACCCCTGACAACATTGTAAATTGTTTTGCAAATTATTTTAATAGCGTTTTTATACAAGATAATGTTGACTCCGCTAGTTTGAGTAATAAATTAAGTAATATGCATTGTATTAACATCGATTATTTTACCGAGGAAGTAATACAAACTTCAATAAAGAAATTAATAAATAAAATGACAGCCGGTCATGAACTAGTTCCAAGTTATTTAGTTAAGGACTGCTCTGGAGTATTCATTAAACAGTTGGCTATAATTTCCAAATTGTTGAAAATTAGCCAGAGTTTGTCCAGTGTTAAAAAATGGTGATAAAGGTAATTTAGCAAATTACAGGCCCATTACAATTTTGTCTAATTTCGCGAAGGTCTTCGAGATTTCCATATACAATCACATCTATCCTTCAGTAAAAAAATCGCTCTCAATTGATCAACAGTGGTTTCATGGAGCAGCGCTCAACTGTAACTAATTTAGCCCTAATTACGCAAAAAATATCGGAAACCTTAGGTGCGCAGGGACAGGTGGACGTGGTGTATACGGATTTCTCAAAGGCCTTTGATACTATTAATCATTCTATTATAATATCCAAACTCGCATATTTTGGGTTTTCCTGCAGTTATTTCCTACTTGGATAATAGATTACAGTACGTAGCACACAATGGGTTTAAGTCGGATATGTATACGGCTACGTCTGAAGTTCCGCAAGGCTCCAATCTTAGACCGCTTTTATTTCTTCTCTTTATTGATGATGTCACTAAAGTGATTGACTGTGATAAGCTCCTGTTTGCAGGCGATCTAAAAATATTCGCTAAGATTAACACAATACAGGATTGCTTATTCTTACAATCTCAGGTTAACTTGCTTATAGAATGGTGTACTGCTTCCAAACTTAATCTAAATGTATCTAAGTATAAAGTCGTAAGATACTCGCGAAAGAATAAGCCAATTTTATATGAGTATTCTCTAAACGACCAAGTGTTAGATAGGCAAAATTCAACAAAAGATTTAGGCATACTGTTTGCTAATAAATTATCTTTTGCCGAACACATAAACAATCTAGGACTATCATCCTCAAAAACTTTAAGTTTCATTATCAGAAATTGTAAATCTTTCACTAACGACGCTGCGTTGAATGTTATTTATTATTCACTTGTACGTTTCAAATTGGAGTATGGATCTCTAATTTGGTACCCAATTTATGAGAACCATTTCTCGAATCTATCCAAAGAAAATTTTTAAAATTCTTAGCTTATAAAAATGATCGTGTATATCCTGGTCGAGACTTCAACCACGAATTACTTTTATCTAGATTCGAGATGTCATCATTAAAGACTCGACGGATTATGAACAGTTTAATTTTTCTCCACAATCTGCTTCATAATAAAATTGACTGCTCACCACTTCTTGAACTCCTTAATTTTAGAGTGCCAACTTTCAATTCCAGACAAAATATCACTTTTTACACACCTAATGCAAGAACCAATGTCATTAAAAAGTCGCCTATTTACGTTATGTCACATAATTTTAACTCTGTATCTGATCTGTGTGATATTAATCTCTGTTCAGTTCTATCCTTAAAAGAAACCATTCATAGACACTTTCATCCATAGCTTAACTATTCCACCATTATTGTTATGTTACCTACGTTGTTGAATACTAATTATGTTTATAACTCGATCTAAACTGCTGTTATTATTATATTACTGTCACCCTCGAGTGCTATATTATTATAGTTATATGTATTACTTTGTTTAAGTTAAATCTACTATGTATCCTTATAATATAATTTTTCATACATTTTGTCCTGTAAGTGGATTTTCTGTTGGGCAAATAAATAAATATTATTATTATTATTATTATTATTATACGAGAAGTAAATGGACTTATTTTGACGAACATATATTATCAATACCACTTCCGGTTTCACCGGAAGTGTCATAAATTTTGAATTATTAAATGGAATACCCTATTATGTATATTTTAACATATTCTAATTATGCATGAAATTTTTTATATAATGAATCAAAATTTTTGACATTACCCTCAAATGTGGTGGACTGATTAAAATTTTTTTTGAAATTCAAAATTAATAATTGAAACTCTTTGTATAATGAAAATTTTCCAAATTGGCATTGGATATCATAATATGTTCATTTTTGATATTTGGGTGCAATATGAAGCTAAAAGCTTAATTTAGAAAAAGTGCGCGATAAATGATGAAAATGAAGGGGTAATTATAAACGAGGAGACTGAAATAAATGTATTAGCCCTTGTTGAAATTGATAGGACTGTATCCCTCCGGAAAATTGTTGATGAGTTAAATATTAGCCATGAATCTGCAAGAAAGATTTTAAAGAAACACAATTACAAAAACTTTAAATATCAAATTTATCAACATTCATATGGAAACGATTTTGAAGAGTTATATTTTGTAATGGGCTATAACTAACATTAGAAGAAATTAATAATCCCAGATTTACAAATCTGGGATTATTCAACCGGCAAAATACTAGATACTGGACACAACAAAATCAATACCTCTTTAGAGAAGGAAACCAGCAAGATAGATGTGGTTTTAATGTTTGTTTGGGCATGTTTGATAATGTGTTGCTATGGTCAGTTGGCTTCTGAGAGATATCCGAAATTGTTGACTATTATTACCAATGATTTTATAAATCAATTGCCAAGAGTGACCAAAGAGACGGTTTTTTCAGCAGGATGAGGCCCTTCCTCATAATGCCTGAATAGTCACCAACTATTTAGATGCAAATTTCGAGAATCAATGAATTGGTACCAATGCACCGGTCAGGTGGCCTTAACACCAATGGACTCCCTATTTGGGTTTTCTGAAAGATAAAGTGTACAGGGTTATTCATTATAAATTACCCACCCCGTATCATCGTTATTTCCTATTGAAAAAAAGTTTTAAATAAAAGTTGTGTGGTTATGAATGAATTTTGTTAAAATGTTATCAAAAGTACAGTAGCGTGCAGATTTCAAGGGATACAAAAAAAATAATATATTCTTTTAAATGGGATACCCTATATATTATTAAATTTGGAATGATCCTTTGTTCCTGATTTCAAAAATATACCATATATTACCCCTACTATATACCGTTCTTTTGAGTTATTAAACGTCGAATATCTTAGTTAAACTAGTTAAACTGTAAATATGGAAAAGTTAACATTATTAAAGTGCGCTATGAAATTCACAACTATTATATTTGATAAGTGACATTTCTTTAATGAAATAATCAAAATGGTTTATAGTGAGGAAGAAAAAGTCCAAAGATTTACTTGTTATATACAAAATAACAAAAATAAACGTGCAGCAAAAAGAGCATATAGGGTGTTGTATCCAAATCGTCCAACACTATCAGGAAATAAGTTCAAAAATATTTACCGAAAGGTGAATAATACCTCCAGTTTTAGTAGAAAAAAGCGTGTAGTTCAAGCAAACCATGAAGAACAGCTAGATATACTGTTTCATTTCGAAAGTAAGCCCATCCATATTTATTCGCGAATAGACTTTTTTTGAAACATTGTATTATTTTTAGAAAATTCTGAATGTAGTATAAATAATGCAGTCAATCAATTAGGTAAAAGTTATTCCAAAATCCAACGTACGTTAAAAAATAACAGCTACAGGCTATATAAAATTTTACCCGTACAAGTTTTAACACAGGCTCATAAAATAAAAGGCTGGACTTTTGCCGCCAGATGAATCACAAGTTGGATGAAGATCCCGATTTTTTACTAAAATATTATGGACTGATGAATCATCCTCTTCTACGGCAGTTTTTAATAGGAAAAATCGAAGGTCGTGGGAAAACAAGCACAATAGAAAAAAGATTGGTAAAACAAATAAAAAAATCAGGAAGGAAAACTGTTAGCGTTTGGTGTGGAATTTTCAGAAACAAAATTGTTGGGCCTATATTTAATGATTATACTTTAACTGGAGTTACCTATCTAGAAATAATTATCCCAGAAGTAGAAAATATTCTTTTACAGAATTCTCTGGTGATATGATTTGGATGCAGGATGGGGCAAGTCCGCATAGTGTCCTACTCGTTCGAGATCATTCCCAATATGGATAGGGAATAATGGACCTATTAAATGGCCACCTAACAGTCCAGATTTGACCCCTATGGATTAATTTTTTTGGGGATTTCTAAAAGACATTGTCAATGATAATAATAATAATAATAATAATAATAAAAGTATTCAAGTCATTAAAGACAGGATTCGACTTGAAATAAGCAATTTGAATGTAAATAATGAAGCCATTTCCGGTGCAATTATAAATATAAGAAGACGTTATCAATTATATATTGACAATAATGGTGGACACATCGAACATCTTTTATGAGTTATCATTTATTTATATTTAAAATTCCTAAATAAACCTTTGTTATCTATTTTGTATAAATATTTGGTTTTTTTCTTCCTCACTGTAAACCATTTTGATTATTTCATTAAAGAAATGTCATTTATCAAACATAATAGTTGTCATATTCATAGCTCACTTTAATAATGTTATTTTTTCCATATTTACAGTAACTAGTTTAACTAAGGTATTCGACGTTTAATAACTCAAAAACGATATATGGTAGGGGTAATATATGGTATATTTTTGAAATCAGGAACAAAAGATCATTCCAAAAATTTAATAATATATAGGGTATCCCATTTAAAAAAAAGTACTATTTTTTTTGTATCCCTGAAATGTGCACGCCACTGTATTTTTGGTAGCATTTTAACAAAATTCAGTCTTAACCACACAACTTCTATTTAATTTTTTTTTCTATAGGCAATAATAACGGTGAAAAGGGGTGGGTAATTTATAATGAATAACCCTATACATTGTACAGTCATCCACCCGGGAAGAACTAAAAGCACGAGTCAGAAGAACTATAAATGAAATAACTCCACAACAATTGGATAACTGTTTGAGGGAATTCGTTAGAAAAATTTAATTTATGCAGAAATGAGGAGGGGCGACATTTTGAACATTTAATATAAATTGAAGGTCTTTTTTTACAATGCGGCCATGTTTGCTACATTGAACAGATAAAAAATGGGACACATTACTTTTTCCAGGGGAACCTTCTCTTTCTTCGTATCAGTCAGTTATTGCCTATTTATCTCCTTTGAAAATCATTCTCATAAGTATAAATGTTGATTTAGTTGATATTTAAAGTGTTGTGATTCGTTTCTATGACAATTCTCATTTATTTCCAAAGCTAACTTAGTTTATTTGCAAATTATTTTAATGCTTTAAATTTTATTTCTATTTTTAAAAAAAATTCGGGCTGATACACGATCTCGTTCACATCCGATAGGTCTGCACTAGGGATGGTACGATGGAAAAGGACCTGTTACTATGGAACAAGTTTCAACCATCTGTTCCATGTCACTGGTTTCAAATATGAAATGGAACAGTTTCGGTTCCATAGATGGACCGATAGACGCGAGATGCTTTCAGTTCCACTCGAATGTGATGTGATGGTTGGTGGACATGAACCTATTACAGTTACCCGCGACTGCGACTAAACTGCCTAAACTGCTTTTCAAACTGTCATGTCGATCAAGCGGCGATCTAGCCGCTGGCAGCCGGCGCTAGCGACCATCACCTAAAGGAAATTGTCACATAAACTAACTAGGAGAGGAGTGCATAGCAGCAGTTATGGATCGCCCTGTACATTTGTTCACATTTATTATTACCAAAACCGATAAACAAAGTATAGATAATATTTCCCATTTGTGCATTTTTTTAAAAATGCTGCATGATAATATATTATATTAACACCTTTGCAACACTTTATACGTGCCACACATATTTTGTTAGCTGGTATTAAATCTTTTGTAAACATTTTACTTTGGTTATAGTGTAAAATGGTAGATGTCAACCGTTTTTAATCGAACTATTATAAAGATAATACAAATAGATTTCCCATAGAAAAAGTGTTAGGTAATTTGACATAATTACATAAGTGGAAATTTCTCATCAAACTACATAAGCCTACGTACGGGTGAACCATAATCAATGTACACCTTGCTTAGTTTCTGGCGTAGAACACCGCGCACGTTAAAATTATTTTGAGAAGAATATATTATGACTTTGAGTTAATTAAATGTTAAAAGTTTACATTTGTCATGAAGAATTTAAACTACCTTTTAAATTGAAATGGTAATTTTTTTACATTATAGAAGTGCAATTTTTGATTTTTTATTAATATGACAAGTTCTATGCGCTGAATAGAATTTAGTATCCACTCAGCTATACTTTTTGAGATACTGGTGTAGAAATATTCCAAAGAATAATGTAAATTTACCATCAGAGCTAGAAATTTTGTTACCGTAATGTTGCTAGCGTTATTGCTTACAAGTTTCAAAATGTTCATTCAGTTTGATACGCGTATTGAAAATACTTTTCTCGTTCATTCAATTTGATATGAATTGCAATCTTGTATTAATAATTATTATGCAAAAGAACATGTTTCTGCTATGACCTAGTTTGGCTAGTACAGAACAATAATAGCAGATCTTTTTAGAGTAACTCTTTATTTTTACATAATATTGTGAATGCATGGAATACACATGTAAGGCGGTTAGATAGTATTTCTTTTGAACTTAGCAATGAAGGATTATTTTCGGCCTGGATAAAGGAGGAGCACTGGCCTAAAACCAGCAAGTCCCTTTTTTGAAATAAGAAACCTATATATGTTCATTTTGAACGAGTATAGGAAGCAAATAATATTATTAAAGTGATTATAATAAAGTATTTAAAGATTATCAAAGAATCTTATGTTAATAAACTAAAAATTCTTTGAATAAATAATAGTATATGGCGGCCGGCAATGGAAAAATGAATATTTGGCAACTTGTACCCCAATATTTCAAAAAGTATAGCTGAGTAGTAATATTTTACTCAAAATTCAAGTTCAGCAGTGGTGTTGTGAAGAAAAATTAAAAATCGGATATTCTACACTGCGCCAGAACGTATCTAATAAATTCATTTTTGGCGTTAATTTGCATATTTATTAAAAACGCTGATATAGGTCGATTTTTGTTTTCAATTTAGTACAGTTTACAATGAAAATTATTTTGCAACTATTTGCAACTGAATAATTATTAAATTACTTGTTCAAAATGAGATCCTTGCATTTCATGGCAATAACCTAAACAAATATAAAAGTTATCAACAATTTTCTAATTGTGTCTTCTTTATTTAATAACATTTCTTGCCTAATTCGGGTCTAAATCTTTTCAGGTCCATTAACATAAACTTTTTGTTTTACATAACTCCACAAGAAATACTCAAGTGGGATAAGAGCAGGCGATCTCATGGGTCATTCTATAGCGACCTTCCTTCCAATTCATCTGTTATGAAACATTTGATTTTTCCAAGACGGCTAATTTTATTAAAGAGAAAATTGAGATGAATAGAGGATGAAATTACCTTTAAAATAAGGTGCCACTGGACGCCTCCTATAATTATTTACAAAATATAATGGGTATTCAAAAAGGGGAGGAGCAGAATCATTTTCATTGCAAATTGTATAAAATTGAAAGCAGAAATTGACCTATTTTGGCGTTTTAAAACGCCAAAAATGAATTTATTCGTTACGTTTGCAGTTTCTAATGTCTCGTCCATTTTTTTATTATGAATTACACACATGTAATACAACCTCCTGTATCCCTAAAGGTACCACGAGGTACCTTGTGCGAGAGGGACTACACATTTAGAGACACCGGACACATACCTCAATATCCGAGTATTCTAGGATTAATTTCTGCTGTAGAAAAAATCACAGCTCCTCGACCGTTGATCAAACCCGGAAGGGTTCTTACGCTTGGCTACAAGGCCACACTAATTTACTTGTTTACACATATTCAAATAATACATTCCCATTCAAAATAACACCAATACAAGACGAACATTGGGGCAGAATAGTTTCAGAGTGTTAAATTCACTCTTCAACTTGACAATCAAAGGCATGCAGTATTTGTAATAGAAACACACGCATGGGGTATGATCAAAAAAATTTCGTTCAGGTTCTTCTCCTCAATGATCTTAATATTTTGCCCATCCAAAAGTTTTCTCATATAATACGAGCCATAACAACTGTATGTTGGGACAGACAGTTACTTTTCAGAAACATGCTTGATTATTTAATTACGTACGACAATTCTTTAACTTTTAAAGCTGCAACATATTTGGTTTTATTTTAGATTAGATTTTCTCAAATTCAACTTTTTATTTTTTTATTACCGTTAGTTTAATTATTTAATGATGAAATTTGCTGACAACTAAATATTGGAACAAGTATAAACGGTGTTTGGTATTTAAGGTACCAATGTGTATGTAATACGTATACAAGTAGGCGCTGACACAATACAGTATGATATTTACACTTTTTAATTATATTTTTAATTTGCTCGAATGGGTCAATATATGTTTCCATATCGCAATAGGAATTGAGTAAATTTTATTATATGCAGTCTTTTTCTTAATCGTATACTTTTATTACCCTCTAAGGAACTACAATGGTCCCTAGTCACAATTTCTAAATATATGAACAGACGAACTTAAGAGCCAACAAATTTATTACACAGGCACATGAACCAACTTATGAATAAAATTGCACTGACCGATCAAAAATATGTAGTTTTCAGATTTACATTTAGTCGGGCCAGTACTTTCAGTCTCGGTTAACACCAATCGGAGGATAATATGCAAAGAAATCATTACTGTAAGAATGAGAGAGAGACAATATCTTTTGATTAGTGTTAACCGAGAATGAGTACCAGCCCTTAATTCTTTCCGAAATGAAAGCCGTTGAAAGCCCTTTGAAAGGACGGTGACTTTATTGGCATTCTAATAACTGATATTTCAGAATAAAATTTCACTGTCCTTTATAGCGACTTTTAAGTTCGAAACAGGCAACGCTTTTGGTCCAAAATCATGTACGTATTTATATTTTTACCCAATTCTTATGCATTCTGTTTAAATTTTAAACTAAACTCCTGGACAATTAAAGTGGACCAGCTAGAAATTTTACCCAAATTCGATGTCCGATATTTTCTCTGAAAATGGTGTAATATATACACGGATTCCTTTGTTGTAAAATAAAATTATTGGCAAATATGTTGGTGTAAGAATATTTTCTGAAAACTGTACCATTTATTTTTTACAGGGTAATAATTCACCCTCCTTGCAAATTATACACTTTTCAAACACATCAATACATGAAACACTTTTGGAATTATTTTTATTCCATCATTTGATTCCCGAATTAATTCTACCAAGACGTATTTGAAACTTTTGCCCTAGCATTCATAATACAGGAGCTTGAATTAATTTCTTGGTACGTTAATATTAGAGCCCTTATTACCAATATCAGAGAATTTATTGGAAAATGAAGCAATCATAATTATAACAGCAGCTGCAGAAACTGCTTGCTTTATTTGAATCCGATAAACGCTTGATGGTTGAGCTGACGTCACATGCTCGCAGATCAAAGCTCAGTGCAGTGGCTGATGAGAAGTAGAGGTCCATTGTAGGTAAAGCGTCAGCAGAATAAAGCATGTTATTTTATTTCTTTATAATGCCGTTTAGAAGCGTTAATGTTTGTTTTATTACGAATAAAAAATGGAAGAGTTACAGAAAGGCAATTCGCACAATTTGCTGTATGTGGATGTTATTGTTATTATGGTGTCTGATTTTCTAGCATCAAATAGCGATTTTAATCAACCAAAATCCAGTGACGAAAAATAAGTATTTTATATTGCAACATGTAACAAAGATGTAACGTATGGAACACATAGATAGGTATTAGGCACCTACTTACTTATACGCAGTGCAGTTATGTAGTGTGTGTGTTGTATACAGGGCGTATCAGAAATAGAATGCCAAACATCTACAGTAGGTCAAAAATTTCTTATAATTACGTGTCCAAGAATTTATATTAACGCATTACAATAACCTTATTTTATCAACAAATTTTTTATAGTACACCATATTGTATACATTCAAACATATTTTGTGCTTGGTGGATGGTAAGTAAAAGTTCTTAAATATTCAAGGGTGAAAAAAAAAATAATTCTGTGCTGTTACTGTCAAATATGTCTCTTTATGTTGATGAGCATAAGGATCAAGTTTCAGTGTTACATATAGGCAACCAGTGTGACATTGCACTTTTACCTATGTTGCACAATTATATGACGTCACACTAATATGGTCCATTGTCCAGAAGTTTATATTAGAAGGTATCGAAAATCAGAAACACATTTTGTATCCATTTAGTCCTTAAATTTAATAATCGATACATTTTCTTACTTTCGTGCTCTTTCATATGTGTTGGCCTCTGAAGGTGCGCCCTTCTATATACTGACTTGCTTGTAGCTTCTTATGCCTATTTTTATATCTCGAAACGCTATTCACAACTAAGAGCGGACTTTTAAGTGCACCGCTTACATGATTTTCTGATGTAATAGACGGAAAGACTCGAGAACATTAAATCATTTTAGGTGTTATGCTTTAAGCAGTGGATGGTTATGAGCCGTCGTCGTCCAGAAGGGTAGCACCCTCAGAAGCATACATACATTCCATACACTCTCATAAAAGAAGACTTTCGGTTGGTCAAGAAATCTATCGATTGAGGAGGAGAATTTGAACAAATTTTTTTTGGATCAGACCTTTTAGGGCTTTCAACTTCACAAAAACAAAAGTTTAGGTGCACACTGATTATGCAACACCCTGACATACTCGGATGATCCTCACGACTCTAACTTTACACAAAGAAACTATGGAAAAAAGATAATATGCACATTATGTTCAATACAATTGACTCAAGAATGTTATTTTTAATTTCAACTATTCTGTCTAGTAAAACCAAAAATAAATAAAACACAAGGTACTGACCAGTTGACACTCACTTTAAAAAACTTTAAAATATCTACCGACACGTGTTTCTGCTTGCCTAGCGTCATCAGGGTAGCCAGCATATTTAAAGAATCCAAAGTAAGGAAACTTGTAAACCTTAATGTAATAAACATTAATGGCTTCAGAGAACAGAATAATTGAAATTATATAGTGGAAATACCCCTTCGGGTCAATGAAATAATTTAAAAACAAATTAAGTTCCTCTTCTTGATAAAAGTTAAAATATAGAGTGGAATGAAAAATAATATTAACTGAAAATTTTTTGTTAATTATTATTTACTAACTTTTACAAATCTTATCACAGATAAGTATAACATATATCTTTTTAAACAATTATTTTCCCGGCTATTTGCCAAAACTCTGAAACTTGGATTACAACAATTTTTTGTAATCCAAGTTTCAGCGTTTTGGCAAATAGCCAAGAAACTATGGTATAACTAAGACCACTCCATGGGTTTAGTTCCCACAATTTCTTTTACCACATGACTCTACAATGCCCTGCTCCTTTGGTGTACATGTATTGGAATATTTGAATAAAATCTTTCAGTTTCTGTGAAGCAGATGGGCTACTTTCTTTTTTTGATGATAATGGAGAACGGAGAAAGGGTCTTTGATTCGAAACAAAAAGACCCTTTCTCCCCTCTATTCTCGTCAGAAACGAAAGTGCCATCTGTTTTTCAGTAATCAAATGCTTTTCTTAAAATATGCTTATACAGAATGCCCCAAGTTTACTATTATTCTAAGGTTACGTATTTTTTAAAAGCGACATTAATTCTAAATAAATTGTAAAGTCGCGAAGATCTAATCTACACTCTGTATGTCGCATATGTAGCTTAATGATGAATTTTCCATATATTATTTAGCCAAAAGAAAAACAACTTTTTTATATAATTATAATTCCGTTCTGGTTTTTAATTTCTGAGGTCTATAGTATAAGAAAGTCGAGTAATCATAATTAATTGTTTTTGCTTTTAATAGATATTTACAATATTTCAAATATTTCCGAACATACTTTAATCATTTATGCTGTCTGTCCGTCCGTCCGTATGCAAATATATCCAAATGTACCGTTTCCTCAACAATTAAAAAGTAGTTTTGAGAAATTAAACAAAGTATTCTTAATAGATTGACATCTGAAAATTAAACCATAATGTGATGTTATTTTATTCCTTGTACGCAGACGACACTAAAATATATGGGAGCTCTACTACTGGATATGATTCTCTTTAACGAGATTTAACAAATACCTCCCTATCACATCTGATTACATCAATGTACTGTACTTCGCATGCCAAAACCACTCCATAATATAAATCGTGTCGCATTATCAGTTTCTAACTCTTTCGTAAATCTCGGAGTTCTAATTAATGAAAACCTCTCGTGGTCTGAACATATTGCGCGACAAGTTAAGAAAGCAAACATAAGTGCATATCTGATATTTAGCGGATTAATAATGTGTAAACATGAGGACATTTTCATGTGTTCATGATTATTATACCTCTTTATTTTTCTGAAACAATATAGTGGGTATATCTATGTTCTGTTTCAATCACCAACTTCATCCATTGTTTATTCCAGCTTAAAACAATTTCAATATGCCTATCACAGTAAACAATAACCAGAAGCTTATCTCTCCTTGTTGCCAGGCCTCGCCGCCGAGGACCTTCAAAAGCCGCTATTCTGAAATCTACTCTGAAAAGCATCGGTGTAGTAGTGGCCATCAGAGCGGAGTGTATGTTATGAGAGCAATAAAAAACAACTCATGTTGTAAGTACTTTACGCATAATTGGTTTACTATGACAATTGTATGCATTTTAAAATGGGAAACGATAAGAAAAAGGGGGAATGATTTGCTCATGTAAAAGGTGCACAAATAAAAATTATTGTAGTAATGAAAAGTTTTATTCATCTCCTCGTGATGCCGAAAGGTAAGTAAAAAACCGCTGCCAATTACTTGGGGATCAGAACTTCCTCACCGTAGTAAAACTCGAGAATTGTTATTTTTAGAACAACCCTAATTTAAGAAAAAAATTCTGTTCTTATCAGAACTAAAAAACAACAAATTTCTAAAAATTCCAGGCAATAATAAAAACCTCTCTTTTTCAGACAAACCCAAGGGGACGAAATATCATTTTGAGGAGGACAAAATGACGGACAGTGATGCCACAACTTCCTCTGAGGAATGCGCAAGGAGCTGCCAAACCAAAATACGCGGCAGAAGGAGCGGAAAAGATGCGAAGATTCAGAGCCTAATGGAGGAGAATGTCAGGCTAAAACAACAGCTGGAAGAGGTATTGGAGGAACTCAGGGCCTCCAAAATCGAAGGATAAAGACGGCACGAGGAGCTGGTAGCCGTCATAAAGGAGATGCGGAGAAGCAAGGAGCAATCTGCAGCCCAGGCGAGCCACATGCCCATGGAAACTGCGGAGAAGCAGGCATGAACGAATACGCAAAAAAGGAAGAGGCTTAGGAGCGAAGACAGCCAGGACTCAGACGGAGGAATGGCAGTCAGGAGGACCCGCAAGGGGCCGGAGACGCCCACCGAAAAAAGGAGCCCCAATCAAGAGAGAAGCCAGGAGCCTGAGGTCGGCAGCCAAGCACCAGCGCCAGCGGACGCACCGGCTGCCAAACCTCCGAAAATTCCTCCAGTGATCCTGAGAAAAAAGGAAAGCTGGAGTCATGTCAGCTTACGAATCAAGGAAGCTAGGATCAACTATGTGAAAGCGAAGTTGACGAGCGAAGGGCAGCGCGGATGACTACCGGAAGCTCACGAAGTTCCTGGCCGTAGGAAACCACGAGTACCACACGTACTCGCTGCCCGAGGAACGGCAGCTGAGGGTGGTACTAAGAGGAATCCCCATGGGCGTGGAGAACGAAGAGATAAAGAAGGATCTCGAAGAACAAGGCTTCACACCGTCATCAGTGCAGAGGATGACTAGCAGACGGACAAAGACCCAGATGCCGTTGGTACTAATACTAGTACCCAAGGACCAAGAAGGCATCCTAAAAGTAACAAGGTGCTGTTCACTGATAGTCAAGGTAGAGAAACAGAAGGTCCAGCAGGTGGCAACGCAGTGTCACCGATGCCAAAGGTTTGGACACGCACAAGGCAAGTGCACTGCACAAGCCAAGTGCGTCAAATGCGGAGGACCTCACCACTCCGCTGAGTGCAAGAAAACCAGGGACACACCGGCAAAGTGCGCAAACTGCGGAGGAGCGCACCCCCCCAGCTACAGAGGATGCCCGAAGTTTCCCAAGAAACAGGCCGCCCCCCTCCCAGAAGCAAGCGCCAAGGACGCAGCAGCCAGAGACTAGGCCAGCATCCAAAGGCACAACTCCAGGGAGGAGCTTCGCAGACGCTGCGAGGCAAAGGAGAGCCACCGCACCGCAGGTGCAGACAGCGCCCCCCCGCTGCACTGAACGCCAGCAACCTCGCAGCAGCGCTGGCACAGATGCAGCAGATGTTTACAGCGATGAGCGATTTCTTCGCCCAAATGCCAAACCTAGCAAACTAAAATGTTTATTAGGAGGGTGAAGCCGAAGTCTCTGCAGATAGCCTCATGGAACATCAATGGCCTGAGTGGCAACAAGTATGAACTAGAAGAGGTGCTAGCGAGATACGACATTGACGTCATGGCACTGCAAGAGACTAAGCTCAGAGCAGGCAATGGAAAAGGAGTAGCCCTGCTCGTCAAGAAGAATATAGACCACCACCCCATAGTGACGCCAGAGCTGGAAGGAAGCCTGGAAGTGACCGCCGTGGAAGTGCAAACCCACGAACACGACAGCCTCAAGATATCTTCAGGATACCAACCGCCAAGAGGTCGGATAGTGGAAGGCGACCTAGCAATACTCTTTCCAAGAGGGGAGCAGGCCGTTGCTATCGGAGACTTCAACGCCAATTCGCCAGAGTGGAACAGCAGACTCACGAATACCAAGGGTAGAACGCTGCTGGGATACCTAGGCACACGCGATGACATACTGGCGATTGGACCTGAGGAACCGACGCACTATGGGGGCATAGGCAGACCTGACATGCTGGACATCGCCATGTTGCAAAACATGAGGATGGACTTCACGCTCGAACCTTGGATGAGGGCTCCTCGGACCACAACTCAATACTCCTTCAATTGGGAGACAAAGTGGACGAGGAAGAGACATTCATCAAAAGAAGGACGGACTGGGAGCAGTTTCGAGCATAAATGCAAAGAAACATGCCCCCCATCCCTAGAATCGAAAGCGAGGAAGAGATCGGGGCAGCGATACTCGCGTTAGAACGCGACATCAAAGCAGCCCTTCAAGCCAGCACGACAGAGACGACGGTCCGACGAGATGCAGCACCGGCCGGCGAACTGCCAGAGCAGACGAACCAACTAATAAGGGACCGTCGAGATGCCAAAAGACGAGCGCAGAGGACCGAACTCCGAGAGGATAAGCGGGAATACAACCAGCTATCCCGAAGAGTCAAGACAACCCTCGAAGCGCACCGTAAGATGAGATGGCAAACCCATCTGGAGTCGTTCAATCCGGAGGACAGGAGCCTATGGAACACCCAGAAGGCCCTGAGAACCTCCAGGAAACCAATGCCACCGATCCACGGAACAAACGGAGTAGTCTACACCAGGCAGCAAAAGGCCGAGGCATTTGCGGATAGCCTGGAGCTGCAGTGCAGAGAAAATCAGCTCCCAGACGAGGACGAGGACTGGACGGACGCTGTTGAGAGACGGGTTCGAAGACTGGCGCGCGCGTCAGACGACGAACAACTCAGACCAGCGACCCCGGAGGAGGTCAAAAGGATCCTGAGACGTCTCAAAAACAGGAAGGCACCCGGAAGAGACGGTATCGGAAACCTGGCACTGAAAAAGCTGCCACGCAAGGGAGTTGCGGCGTTGGTCAACATAATCAACGCCATCCTGAGGTTCCGATACTTCCCAGACAGATGCAAGAGAGCGGATGTCATCCTGATTCTCAAACCAGGCAAGAATCCGATCCATCCCTCTAGTTACAGGCCCATCAGCTTACTGCCGGCAATGAGCAAAGTAGCCGAAAGGATAATCTTGGCCAGACTGCTAGAGTACTCCCAGGAACTGCAAGTCATACAGGACGAACAGTTTCGCTTACAAGAAAGGACACTCGACCGAGCTGCAAATACTCCGCCTGGTGGAGTATGCAGTGGATGGTTTCAACAGGAACCAGTCCACAGGAGCGATCCTACTAGACGTCGCCAAGGCGTTCGACAGGGTCTGGCATGCCGGACTCCTAGCCAAACTGATAGATGCAGGATACCCGGCAGCAGTCGTCAAGCTGATCAAGTCATACCTTCGGGGAAGGCAACTTCGCGCGAAGGTAGACGGGGAGCTGTCGACCTACAGACCCATGGAAGCAGGAGTACCGCAGGGCACAGTACTTTCGCCACATCTGTTCACCATATACACCTCAGATCTGCCAAGGACAGCAGGAACGGCCTTGGCACTCTACGCTGACGACACAGCTCTAGTCGCCAGATCCTGGCAAGCAGCGCAAGTGACTCGTCACCTCGAGGAAGCAGCATCCCGCCGGGAGGAATGGTGCAACAGATGGAAAGTACTGATCAACGCAGAGAAAAGCAGTGCGATCCTGTTCAGGAAGAAGAGAACTCAAATCCCGGCGGGAAATGTTACCATGAACGGCCAACCGATCCAGTGGACCGACACCGCCAAGTACCTAGGTGTCGTGCTGGATAAAGGGCTGACATGGAAACATAACACCGACGAAATGATCAGGAAGGCAAAAGCGGTGAGGACCAGACTCTACCCAATGGTGGGTAGAACTAGTCAACTCAACCTGAGGAACAAACTACTCCTACTCAGGACCGTACTCAGGCCGCAGCTGACGTACGCGTCAGTGGCCTGGGGGTATGCCGCCAAATCGCACAAGAAGAGGATACAAGCCGTGGAAAACGTGGCGCTGAGATGCGCTGTGGATGCACCATGGTTTGTAAGAAACACCGACATCTTCAGAGACCTGGAATACACCCCAGTGTCGAAGATCATCCAGGATCGGGCCAAGAAGATCTTCGTACAAGCGGAGACCCATGCGAATCCTCTGATCAGACGAGCCGTCGATTATGATCCGGCAGAGGCTCCGCGGTACAAGAGACCGAGGCTACAGATCCTGGACAACGGCTAACAGCCTAGCCGAGACGATAGACCACTCCGAAGAGACAATGACGTAACCCACCACCCTTCACCGACCACGGGGCACCGAAAACCGGCCGACTGCCGGATCGGTGTCACGCTCCTTAGCCTTCGAGCGGGCCCAAAGCGCTAAAGAAGCGCTTAGGCCCTGCGCGATCCTGAGCTACATAGCTCATTCCCAGGGCAGGACGGCAACAGTCGCCCTGCCCGCTACACGACAACGCTCCCGGGAGCCGACAGCCGACGAAGAAAGAAACCAGAAACAAGAAGAGCGCCAGAAAAGAGAGCCCCAAGTCGGCTGGGTCCAACAAACCAGGACCGGGGGAGGTCTGCCAAAACGACCACACCGTTCGCATCAGCGGACGGGGTTGCCGGTGGAGCAGGCCCACCCCTTACGAGGTTGGTCCAGGCCTACAGCGATGCGATAGAGGCAAAGGAAAGTAAAACTTCCGACCCCTGCCATCCAAGGTCATCATCAAGCCAAAGAATAATGGCGCGCGTGTAGCTGATATCGCGAACACAGACAAACAGACACACAGACAGAAAATTTTTTCTGTATGAAATTTTGTGCATCGTCGTAATTCGTCAAGATTCATCCAGAAATGCAATAAAAATTTTCAAATTTTTTTTCACGAATACATAATTTGGGTTAGGAAGTAAAACTGATACATTATGCAAGCATAAAACATTGATTTTAGTTTAGGAGTTAGGTCTTGTTTTGTAAAAGCAAGAACCATCAATAAAGTAATTTTAAGATTATAAATTGAAAGTATAACTAAAATAGGGAAGAGAATAAAAAATAAAATCTTTAGTTCGGTATTTACAATTAGACGAGTGCTCTTCTGCATCTATTTTGAATATTTTTTAAATATATTACAGAATGAATTTTAAATTCTGTGTATGTATGTTGTAGACGAATTACAAATTAGTCATTTTATGAAAAGTTTATTCATTTTTTAAATGATATTGGTGCTTTCGTTTTGTAAATCCATATTTTTTTAATCAACACTGATAATTTTAGCTCGGCAGCGACGAGTTATTATTAGATTTAAGTATAGCAATATATAGGCGATTATTTTTAATACAACGTAACTTGGGGTTCTATTATTTGCGGGCCATTTACAGGGTGAAATAAAATTAAAGCATATACAGGATGTCCCATATTAAGTACCTTCTTCGAGGGGGTGATAGGATAAGTTAAGATTTGTATATAAACATTTGCCTTAAGTCAGTTCATAATGGGAGTTACAATCCCTTAGAGAGGGTAAGTACAACATAGTTATTTGCCAAAACTTAGAAACGTCTTAAGTTGCAAAAATTAAATTTGGACCATTTATTAATTTCATAATGTTACATATTTTGCTATATTTTTATCTAAATAACATGATTTGTTAGAGTAACTACAAAGGGGGTGGGGTGAATTTTTGCCATAAATTTTGTCTTATTTTTTTTTCACATTTATAGCGGAAAGAAGCGCCAGTGTTAAAAACTGCATAAAAAAAAGGTCCTCTTACTAAATGTCGATATAAGCTCTCGTTTATATTTAAATATTGCAATACAGGATGGTTATACAATAATCGATAGTTAATTATGTACATACCTCTACAAAAATAATTCCGCATTATGAACTGATTTAAGGTAAATGTTTATATACCAAGCAACTTTATTAATAAAAATTTTAAGACATCGAAAAAATAAGTAAATTATTTGAAAAAATTAATAAAACGTTTATTTCTTATTATTGTTGTTTCATTTATTTTCTTATTTTACTATCAACCTTATGATTAAATGAACAATTCCTAAATCAAGTCTATAACGCTACAATAAATTACCAATGAAATAATAATAAAAATTGTAATTTAAAAAACAATGCTAATTTAACTCAATTACTCTCTATGTCGCATACATTTATGTTACTCCACTACGATTGTTTATTCAGTAGTAAAATACCTATTTAGAATGCCATTTATGTTAGAACACCCTGTATATCTTACAATATATATAAAAAGATAAACTACGTAAAACTAAAATAATATTTTAAAACAGCATTTTATCCCTGGTACGCCTATGGAAAGATCATAAAACTTTGCCGCAGCACGCGGTCGAGGTATTCTTTTCCTATAGCCGAGATCACCGAGCGTCGAGCGAAACATCAAAGGTACCGCCAGAGAGATAAACTACTGGTTATTGTTCAATGTGATGCTTATATACGTAACTTTATCTAATCATATACATTGCGTACAAATAAAAATTCAATTAGGGTAGGCAGTGCCTGTAAAAACGTATGTCATATAATTTAAGTAATAAAGAGATGTTGAAAGTCTTATTATTATTATTTAAATTATATAATATAATCATCGACATAGTTTTGACATGCATCGCCTACCCCAAATTGAATTATTTGTGCATACGTTACGATCAAAGGTCGAAACGTTACTTAACATTTATTTATGTGGCCATATTTTGAAGAAAGTAAATAGTTGTTTTTAAAAAATATTTTTCATTTCCATAAGTTCGTAAAATTACAAACGTTATGGCCAAAATGCAAAATTCTTGAATATAAGCAAACGTGTCAAATTTAAACATTCCTTTTATATATCTATCTTTTGAGATAAGCGAGATACCAGTGGTGAACTTAGAATTTGAAACACCAAAATAGTATGAAATGGATAATTTTGATCTGCCTCAGGGTTTAATAATTTTTTTATCTTTCTATGGATATATTTTCTGGAGGAACTAAAAATATATCTTTAACCCATTGAGTTTAGAAATGTATTTTTATTGCGCCCCAATATAATGGAATTCTACATTTGCGCAGATTAAATGTTTACTATGTATAAACGCAGGAACGACTCGAGGGCACATTTCAAAGGAACATTACATACAAAGAGTAAATAATTCATAATTGATATTTACTGCAATGTTTCCCTAATTAAAATGAAATTATATAACTCACATTATATCAAATACAGTTACGCAAACATTTTATTCTGACAGAATAGTGGTGTGCCAGGTTTTTTATTAAAAAGGAAGGAATCTTGATTTAAATTTTTATTTATACTTATACGGGGTGTTGCACTTTTAATGTTACATGTTTAACGCGACATGTAATTTTAAGACAAAAGTTTCCCATAAATATGTATCGAAAAATATTTCGTAAGGGAGATACAGCCATTTAAAGGAGTGCTTCTATTAACGGGTTTTCCCAATATTTCATAAACCGTTAAAGATAACATTACGAGAAGGGAGCTACCCTTACGAAACATTTTTCTATACAGGTTTATAGAAAACTTTTTCCTAAAATGACGTTCTATCACCTGTTTCAATTTGTAACAATAAAAGTGGAACACCCTGTATTCACCATATTATTTCACACATTAACCATCCCATAATATTCCACAATTGTGTCGTTTACATTAGTTTACAGCCAATGACATACGTCACTAAATTTTCATAGTGATTATTGTAGGAATCAATAACTGTATTGACGAATATCTCAAATTTGTAATTATGTTTTCAAAATTGTATGTTAAAATTTTCACAGTTATATACAAAAATGTGCATTCATGTTCAAACAGTTATTATTAGAGATATTGCGAAAATTCTCTCTAATGCAATAAGTTTCTGACATACCACTTTTCAAAAGAAGATATAAATAATTTCAATATGGAAATATACAAACCGCTGAATGAACAATTTGGATCTTTTCCTCGCATTTATAACATTTTCTACGGGTTTAAGTGATCCAACGATATAATTTGGTTGTTACTTTTCTTGAAAATAGGAAACAATTTGTTAATATAAAATATAATCGTCAAAACCATTTGAAGATAAGTATCTCAGAATGGTCAAATTTAATAATGGAGGTTCCACAGGGTTCAGTCTTGGGCCCTGCGCTGTTTCTGTTGTATGTAAATGGATTTAATTACCTTTCGTCTAATACACATTTTACTATGTCCGGTATACAAGAAATAAATTTAATTAACAACACTTATTTTAAGCAGACATAGAGAAAATTTTATCAAACTTCTTCGCCTCTGCAACAAAATGGTAATGTTTTCTACCATTACTTGTAAATAAAATATTAAAATAATAAAATACTTTAATTTTTGAAATATATTAATTATTTAAATGCTTTTATTTGCTTTTATAGATGTTTTTGTTATAAAAGATATTACTGATATTTTAAATTTAAACTCCAATATTATGAAATATAAAATATAATGATAATTACATATTACAAATCTAATTAAAATATATATGTTTTATAAAATATAAATCTAACTATGTGATAAATATAATATGAATATGTATATCGTTGATTATTCTACTCTTTTTGTATGCATTTATTTCCGTAGGACATATCGAGCCTGTATTTTGACCTTTTTCTTATCATAGTAATAAATTTGGTGCAATCCCTAGACTAATGATGAACAATATATTTTCGTCACGAACTGTAATCAATATTTATGATTCAAATATTATCAGTGTCACCAAGCCTTTAAAAATTTAATTTATTCTGACACAAGGATGAAGTATTTCCTTTAACGTATCGTAATTATTTTATATCACTTTCAGTCCTAACGAAAATAAAGGGAATTGAGCTAAATACATAGGCTCATGGTAGCATGTTAAATATAACTGTATTTATAAATCACTGTTCTAACAACCCATAAACACGTTTTTAATGTTTTCATAAATTATATCAAATTACTATTAGTGCCTAAAATTCTTAAGACAATTTTTAAAAATACCATAGTATTTCCAAGTGTACCACAGGGCTCTTAAATAGTAAAAATTTTATAATATTATCATAAATAGCTACATTTTACATTCAGGGTGACAAAAGTATTTTTGTACAAAAAGATCTCTCAAATCTTTATCATTTACGATTCAGCAGTAATTCAAATTTGGGCAGGTTTTGGCATAAAATTTTGAATAGTTTGACATAGAAATCTATCGTCACATATCACTGCTAAGCAGCCTGTCTAAGCTAATTGAAAAGATAGTAGCTAATAGAATATTATCTTTTCTTGAGAAATAAAAAATAATAACAACCTTCCAACATGGCTTCAGTCCAGATCATTCGACAGAAACCGTATCTAAGCAATGTTTAAACCATGTCTATAAGAAATTTGATGAGGGTTTCTATGTCATAACTATGTTATACGATTTATCAAAAGGGGAGTGAGGGATAACGTTAACGTTGATGTGATACAATAGAAAGAGAGCAACATATTAAATGGTGTCGTAGATATGTTCCGGACATTACTAAGCCATTGTCACTTTATCTATATATCCTATGTCTATGGATATAAGTAAGGAAAACAAAATGTAATTTATGAATTATGAGATACTGAATATTCACATGAGATTAATAAATAATTTGATTGAAGACAAAAAAAATGGTATACAGTTAGTGCCATATTATGTCGAAACACTGTTTATTTTCCTATATACAATTCATTTAATAAAAATTGAAACTCTTAGTTGTATATAAAAATTAATCGGTTAAGTATATTATAACGGCAGCGATAAAAAAAAATATTTTTAAATAATTCTAAGGCAAATAACTTATTATTATTATCATTAATGAAACAGTTGTGTTCCTAATATCCATTGCAGAAAAAAAATAAGTTCAAACTTACATACCACAAAAACAGTTTACAAAATATTAAAGATCGTCTCTGGCTGTGGTCAAAACTTCGGGAACAATAATGGAGTCCTCTGTATCGCTAATATATCCTTTATCTCCTGTATAATGTGTAGGATAAAGTAATAAAGGAGCAGCTGAGAAAGCTACAAGGTTTCTTTGAGGAAAATGTCTCTTCCAACTGTCCTGAGGATGCTTGTCGAATAAAATAGGTAAATACTCATCCACGGGTACAAGTCGCGACATCGGATCTGCGTTCAACAACTTTTTTGCTCCCCCTAAAGCTGAGCGCATAACCCAAAGTCCAATAAGAATAGCCAGCTTTCACTAACAGATTGGATCCGTCGACCCACGGCTCGTCGCTTTCCTGTAGACGTTTGCGGCCGAAATACCTAGAAAGAAATTATTTTCATTACACTAATTTGGTGAAATTCGTTTTTTTACAGAGCTTTAAACAACATTATAATTTCATTTATTTATTTTTTTTTATTTTACATACACATGCCCAATAGAATTTACATTCCAATTACAGGGTCGGAAATACAGTACTAACATAATGTATATATATACATATAACATATAAATCATACGAAACTAATATAAATTAAGGTGATTAATATAACAAAACAACCAACTAACAAAATTTTGACTTAATTTGACTTAGTTTACTATTAAAAATATCAACATAATTTCGGCACATAACGTATAATGAAGAGAATATTAAAATATGTGTACGCATTTGGTACATGAAATAAAGACGTGGATCTAGTTGGCCTAGTGGGTGCTCTAAAATTATTTTTTTCCAATAATTGTGGATAGTATCATATTGTATAAAAGTTTAAATAAAAGTACAACATTTTGCATGTGTTCATGTTACATAGAACTGTATGAGAAACGATTTAGCAACAATAGTTGATCATAACTTTCTGGCATGCAGAGTGAGTAGACGTGTTTTGCTAAGCGCTGAGTAAATTAAAACACTAAACCTATAGTCTGTGTAATAAACAATATGGCAAAATTTAACAAACAACAAGAGGAAAAAATTGAACAATTAATAAAAGCTACGATCATTAATAAATTCGATGATAGCTGGATGGATGATTTGCTACAGAAAATAACTGAAAAGGTGGAAATGGGCTTCAAAGATAAGCTAGAAAAGCAGCAAAAGAAAATAGATAACTTAGAAAGAGAAGTTAAAATGTTAAAATCAGAAATAGAAGAAATTAAAATTGAAAATGAGAAAATGGAGCAACATAGTAGAAAAAATAATATAAGAATTTTTTGGGGTAAAAGAAAGTAATACAGAAGATACTGAAAAGGTCGTCTTAAATTTATTAGAAGAAAAATTAGGTATTAAGTTACATAATGAAGACATCAACTATTGTCACAGGGTTGGTACAAAATTAAATAACAATAAAAATAGACCAATATTTATTAAATTCATATCAAACAAAATAAAAAATCATGTTTACTATACGAAAAAAGAAGCTAAAAGGGACAAAAATCACTATCAGAGAAGATCTAGCTAAATGTCGTATTAACCTTGTGAAAACAGCAGTTGAAGAATTTGGACAGAAAAATGTTTGGACCCAAAATGGTAACATATACGTCTTTCATAATAATTCAAAACATTATATTAAGGGTCTATATCAGATGCAAGTGAAATATAGTCTCGATTTTACCACACCCCGCGCAGGCCACGGTGCATATATACAGCCAAACCGAAATTATCGCGGCGAATGTCGAAGGTGGCCGATGTTCTAGTTACAGAACGGCATAGTGGAACATTTCAGATCGCGAGATGTTGAATTATCAGAGGCGGAGTACTAGAGGTTTCGTACAACATAAACCGACGAAAATGTTGTGTTGCGTCAAGCTTATAAGCTAAGCAGTAGCTAACCTTACCCTTCATGCGTCCTTGTCCTGCAATTAATATGTAAAAACAATAAAAAAAAACCGAAATTATTTTATTTACTTTGTTTAAAAATAGCCAAAGAACTAAACAACAAAACAATTAAATCGTTAATCTACAAAAAAAAATTTCATTTTACCGTTTCTTATTAATGCATAGTATTATTTTAAAAATTTTTCCTATAAAATGGAAGTATCAATGTGTGTCATATCATTCAACGCAGAATGGAAAAGGCGATGAAATAATATGAAAAATATATTTGTGTTATTTTAAATTTAAACTCCAATATTTTTATCAAATATGAAAGATTATGATGATGTTACATATATTATTGCTGAATTCAGAAAGAAATTTTTTAAATTAAGCTGAATATACAGGATATATCATTTAGAATAAAAAAAATTAAGGCAATTTCCGGTCAAACCGGAAGTAAAAGATATGTATGTGACGCACATATTTAATCAGTATTCGGAATGTCGTATGTCCATTTCCGCATATTAATGCGGGGTGTAATTTTTTTATTTTTCAAGTTTTTCGGCGTTTTCTTTTTTATTTGACATTCAATTGTTTTTAATTTTCGGATTCCTTAGAAAAAAGCACATAAGTATAATTTTTGAAGTTTTTTCCTAGGTTAATAATACAGCAGAAAAATCGAGTAAGGTGCACTTAAAATGATCACCCTGTACATGAGGTTACTGCGCTTAAAATAAATCAAAAATAAAAATTATCATATTGACCTTTCATTGAGCCTTTCATTCTCCATATCAATATTTAGAGACGGCAAAATGGGAAAACTTTCATTTATATTAGTCTCTCTACAGAAATTACCGGAAATAAAAGAAAATTATTACTTTTATTAATTTACGAAAAAAATTCAATTTTCAGTAGTACTTTTTATATTTTCTCTTTTGGGCTAATGTTCGATTTTTCGGTTTCCTGCTAGGGTATTTACGCTTATGATATGTTTTTATTTTTCCCATTGTTCTTTCACTGCACTAATAATCACTTTCAATAACACGTCTACTTAGGTGTACACTTGATTTCAAAAAAAACTGGTACAACTCTTGTAATCGAAAATCTTAATAGTTTAGTTGTGTGCATATGTCTGTAAATACGGCTGGCCAGGCATGTCGAGAGGGGGGTGGAGAAGAAGTGATTTACCCGGGACCTGGGTTTTTTGGAGGAGATCGGTTTTCTTTGTGTTTTTAAACTTTATTAAACCTTTCTCTTTTATTTTATTCAAATGGAATTTTAAAAAATAATTAGAAAATAACTTTTTCAAAACATTTTCAAGCCTGCCATATTATTGTTTAAAAAAATAATATTTGTTACGGATAATTCTACTAATGGTTGTAATTAAAATACTAACTGAATAATGATAATTCTATTTTTAAAATAAGAACACAAAAATACCACTTGAGATTAAAAAAAATGTAAACAATGCAAACTGAACATAAAAATACAATAAAAAAATTAAATAAATGAACTTCAATTACGTAATACAGAATTATCTAATATTTTGTCATTGCTCCATTAGCGTCTAAAACTGCCTGAAGTCTTGCAAGTATGGACAAAATCAGATTTCTTGCAAGGTCAACTTCTTGCGACAAGTTCTCCCAAGCGTGTTCAATTATCCCTTCCAATTCTTGGGCATTATTTGGATGGTTATTTAATTTTCTTATATGTTTCACCATTAGTCCCCATACATTTTCAATTGGATTTAAATCCGGACTTTTACATGGCCACGGAACAACTCTATGTTTCTATTAAGAAACCATTGCCTGACACGATGGACCGTATGTATGGAGCAGTTGTCTTGTTGGAAAATAAAATTATTTTCCGGAAACACCTCCATTATTGACGGCAACATAATATTGTCTAATATTTTAATATATTTAATGGAATTGAGATGACCACCATTGTTCCAACACACACCTAACCTATTTAGACTCATCCAAGCCCAGACATTGACTGAAAACCTTCCTAATATTTGTGGATCGAATATATATTTTTTGTCGTATCTAATGGAAGGAGGCCTATATACGCGAACATGTCCATCGTTATAGGATTTAAAAACCTTTTCGTCAGAAAAGACAACTTGTCCCCAGAAGTTTTCATCATCGATTATATAGTTGAGTGCAAAAATAATCCTACCCTGCTTCTTTTCTTCTGAAAGTTTGTATTTTTTATCCGCTGAACAACTCTTCAAGTCGCTTTGTAGTTTTATTCTTCTGCAAGCAGTAGATACCGAAGCAGGGAAATTTGTCTCTGAAATTGCATTTACTGCAGTCTGAAAAGGGTTTTCTATCAGGTAATTTATAAGATTTTCATCTTCTTGATTATTGCTCTTTCTGGGCCTACCGGAACCAACTTTACGGGATACAGTTTGGTTGGTTTCCCATTGTTTTTTAACACTCATTATCGTGGTTTTACTCACATTGTATTCAGCAGCAAATCTTCTTATGGATCAACCATCTTCAATTTTAGAAACAATTCGAAATTTTTGAATATCTGTTAGATGTCGAACCATTTTTAATAATGACGCCACTGATTAACGTCAAAGTGACATTTGTAAGATTATTAATATCAATCAAAGAACGAATGATTTACATAGCTAAAAGAAAGTGTACCAGTTTTTATTGAAATCAAGTGTACCCACTTTATAACAAATAAGTAAATTTGAGATATCTCTAGAATACACACGCCACTGTTGTTTACGAAATCGCAACGTGGTTCCTAAGTGCCCGATTCCCCCTCCCGCAAACGAGTCCAGTGTATGCAAGTGCATCCGTGTTTCCGAAATATCATGCGAGATGGCAGCTATTATCGGAATACAGATATGCAGTTTTTAGTTTTCTAATAAATTTATTTTCAACTAATCCAAGAGTTGGGTCACATGAATATAAACGTTACAAACAGTGACTAATGTCGGAATGTTAAAGAATTTGGATACAAAATATTTAAAATGCATGCGAAAATTTTTTGACTCTAAAAAAAAAAATTGCATTCCGACATTTTATACATATTTTTGAAAAATCTTGTAAAAATCGCACTCAAATCGGATAAGTTTTAAACGAGATATTCGAGAATTATGATTTAATAGGGTATATAAGACTTAATAACTCTGACAAACTAATGTCTTTAATTGAATGATCAAATATTATTATGTAACAGATTATTTTATACTAAGTACAATATTTAATTGATTTGATAACATGTTTAATTATAAAGTTATTTCTTGTACAAAAAGATATTTTTGCTTTACATAATACATTGCCATACAGGTTAGTGGTTTAATTAATAGAATTTGAAATATTTCACAAATAATTATATTCAAATAGCAGCGCTTATCGCTTTAACTTGTTTACGGTTTTTTACTAATATATTGTCTTCTTTTTTTTTCTTTTTTAGTTATTTTTACACATTTTCTTATAGCAAATAAATTTGATATATCTACGATAGGTAGTTAATAAAATGAACAATACAGGGAGAGTAATAGATAATATTGAATCTTATGATTGTGTTGAAACGCAATATATTGATTCACTTAGTAAACATGAATCAAATATAACGGAAAAATGAATAGCAATCTTTAACATTTTTCATATTAATATACGAGGTATCCGTACAAATTTTGAAGAGCTATTAGTTTTATTAAATGATTCAAAATTAGTTTATGACATAATAGTATTCAGAAACTGGTCAAGTTTTATCACCCACAAATTTTGAAATACGCAATTATACTTCTTATTATAATCAAGCTAGGTTTAACAAAAATGATGGAGTTATGATATATGTAAGTAATACTATACCAGTTAATGTTGAACATATAAAAATAAATGAGGTCACTTTCAGTAAAATTTATCTGCAAAAACACAATAAAAAATATTATATCACAGCGATTTATCGTCCCCCTTCCAGCGACATTAATATTTTTACAAATGATTTAGAAAACATTCTTAAAAAAATATAATAAAAACTCAGATATAAAACTGTTAGTAGGAGATACAAATATAAATATACTGGAAAAAAAACTAGAAACGCAAAACTACGTGAATTTACTGAGTGAAAAGGGATTGTTTCCACAAATTAATAAACCAACAATAGTAGAAAATGAATCATGTTCATGTATAGATCACATATTTTTGAATTTTAATGAAGAGGCGCTCCGTAGTTTGCCGGTTATTTTAAAGACAGCCATCACAGATCATTATGCAACAATTTTGAGTTTGGTAGAAAATAAAAAAATGGGTAAAAAAAATAGAGTTTAACAGTTACAATCAGTATGAAAAAGTCAACTACAATAAATTGGTAAAATTGTTGGAGAGAGAAACATGGCACGATGTTACTAATGAAAATGAAGTTGAAACAGCAACTAATAAATTTATTATAAAATTTAAATATCTAAAAAACTGTTGCACAATATATCATTATAAAAATCCAAATAATATCAAAAAACTTAAACCATGGATAACCGAGGGTATTGTTACATCTATGAAAGAAAGGGATAGATTATAACAGCTTTTATTAAAACAGCCAAATAATATGCAACTAAAAAATAGATATAAAACTTATAGAAATACCGTTAGAAAGTTAATAAAGCAAACTAAAAATAACTACTATAGACAAAAAATTGGAGAGGTAAAAAATGATATGAAAAAAGTATGGAATATTATAAAAGAATCTACTAATGAAACACGATCACAAAGAAACATAACACAGATAAAAAATGAAAATGGTAATATAATATCAGATGACATACAAATATGTAATCGTTTTAGTGATCATTTCTCTGAGATTGGATGTAAAATGGCACAAGATATCATAAATACAAATAAAAATGCAGAAATAAAAAATGATCAGTATGAAGGGAGCAGACAAGAACTTTCAAATTCCCTATTCTTATATCCAGTTTCAGAAAATGAAATACTGAACAGTATTAATAGTTTAAAAAATTACAGTGCTCCTGGACTGGATAATATTACTGTTAATGATATAAAAAAAACTAGTAATTTTTTAATTGACCCTCTACAACATATTATTAACTTAATATTTCAAAGTGGTAAATTCCCAGACAGTCTAAAAAGGAGTAAAATTAAACCAATTTATAAATCTGGTGATGTACTTGATGTAACAAATTACCGTCCTATTTCTCTTATCAGTAACGTTGCTAAAATAATAGAAAAATGCCTAAAAATTAGACTTCTAGATCACCTAAAGAAATATAACATTAACATGCCAACCCAATTTTGGATTTAGAGAAAATTTTTCCACAACAGACGCTACTTATTGTTTAACACATGATATTCATGGTGCCTTAAACTGTGGTCAGAGACCTTTAGTAGTCTTTCTTGACCTTGCAAAGGCTTTTGATACAGTATCTCACCCTAAATTACTGGAAAAGCTTAACAGCTATGGCATTCGAGGTATAAGTAATGAGCTATTTAAGAATTATTTGTCAAATAGATATCAAATTGTAACAAATAATAATAAAATTAGTGAGGAAAAACTGATTAAATACGGAATTCCTCAAGGAACAGTAATAGGACCAATTCTATTTCAAATACATATAAACGAAATGCTAAAATTAAAAATTCCTGGAAAATTCATTGCATATGCTGACGACACAGCTTTATTTTTCTCTGGTTCAAATTGGAATAAAGTTACAAAGAAGGCTGAGATAGGCTTACATTTAGTAAAAAAATGGCTTAACTTAAATTTATTAACTCTAAATAAAAGTAAAACTAAATTTTTAACATTTTCTTTAAATACAACGAATATAGCCAATATAAGGAAGCTGATTTATCATAAATGTCATAATATAGATAATTGTAACTGCACTGACTTCATAGAATCGGTAGAACACATAAAATATTTAGGGTTGTACATCGATGAGTATTTGAAATGGGATGTGAATGTTGAAAAAAATAACCGCTAAACTGAGAATACTAAGTCATAAATTTTACAGGCTTAAACACATACTAAATTTAAAAAGTATTGTGAATATATACAAGGCTCTAGTTGAATCAATTATTAATTATGGAATTGAGCTTTGGGGGGGTACATATAAAACTAATTTAAATAGTCTGGAAACTGTTCAAAAATATATAATCAAAATAATATTTAAAAAACCAAAATTATATCCTACGCGCTTACTTTTTATGGAATCAAATTTATTAGATATTGCAGGGTTATATATAATATCTGTACTCGGATTTATAAAAAAAAATAGTAAGATTAAAAATACACTCTATCATAGTTATAACACTCGATCGGTAACAAATGAAAATTGCACAATTCCAAAACCAAACAATACACTATTTCTAAAATTTATAGACTATACTGGCATTAAATTATTTAACCTCCTACCAAATACTATTAAGCAAAACCAAAATTTCAAAAAATATAAAAAACAAAGTTCAATATACGTATGTCAAAATATAGATTTATTTAAAAAGATTTTAAAGTAGTATTTTTCTATATTATTGTTATCTCTACTCCTTTATTGAACTTAAAAGTAGTGGAACAGCATATTACTTAACTCAATTATTATCCATGTAGGATTGTTTGAAGATAACTATTAAAAGAAAAAAATAAATAAATAAAATAAAATATACAAATATGTAAATTCAATAGTTGCACACAACAAGTTCTCTATGAACTTAGGTGCGTTATTTACTTTCTTTGTAGGGGATGAGGTATGGACATCCGTTTAATATCCGATATTCGATCAGTGAAGTTAAGCAGCAATGATCGAGTCCGGCAATTGGATGGATGAACGATAGCTCATCTAACAGTCGGTAGGCTGTCAACAGACAATCCCGGGAAGGCCGCTAGCCTGATGCAGGCGGAGAGGCGAGCCCGGGTGGAGGGTCGAAGAGACCTACCCAGCAGGTTTGCCACTCTGCTAACGGTGCAGGCGGGCAGGCCCAGGCGGTGGGTTAGTTGACAGTCGAGGACCGTGGTTCGCAATCCACGCTAAACTGTAGGTCCCTAGGTAAAAAGGGTCCATTGTGGCCTACTTACCTAGTAAAATAAGTAGCTACTACTACTACTACTTTCTTTGTAAAATCTTTGTATATATATTTTCCAAAATAAACATTATTATATAATAATATTATTATTATTATTATAACCCACAGGGGATACATATAGTTAATTTTAAATGACAGAAATTTAAAAAACTTTTTTTGAATATCTTCAATACTATTAATATGGATATCGTAGCATGGATCCCAAACCACACTTGCATACTTAAGCTTAGGTCGCACCAGCGTGTTGTATAATGTCTTTAGTGTAGTCGTATAATGAAAATCACAGGAGTTGCGCATGATAAAACCAAGCATTTTAAAGGATACAATATTATTTGCTCCCTAAAAGACAGTTGGGAATCAAAAGTGACACCTAGATCTTTAAAATTGTCGCAACGTTCCAGTATAGTACCGCTAATATCGCAATCGAATTGTAAGTTGTTTAACTTCCTGGTAAACGGAAACATATTGCATTTACTGATATTTGATGCACCAGTTATCAAGTGTGTTTAAGTCTGCCTGTAATTTATGGTAAATTTTCATGTTATCAGCACATAAGAGAGATGGAGGATAAGTACGGTATTATTTATGAATATAATAAACAATAAGGGGCCCAATACTGAACCCTGTGGAACGCCTGATTGAGATATAAATTCCATAGATCTATGACTCTGGTACAAATTGATTTCTGTTACGTAGGATTCAAAAAAAAAGTACAAATGGGCAGTACTTGTATTCAACTTTTGTTGACCTACGTAGGAATAAAAAAAAGTACAAACGGGCAGTACTTGTATTCAACTTTTGTTGACCTAAGGCAGGCCTTTGATTGTGTCTCTCATGAGATACTTCTAAATAAACTTAAATACTTCAATTTTAACGGTAACAGTATTGAACTTATAAAGTCATATTTACAAAAACGTGAACAATATATGTCACTAAATGACAAAAAATCTAATAAACTCATTATTAAATATGGAGTTCGTCAGGGCTCAGTTCTGGGACCGCTACTATTCTTAATTTATATTAATGATCTTCCGACACATATAACAAACTGTGAATCAGTTCTGTTTGCTGATGACACACCTCTTATTTGTAAAAATTCAAATCTAAACCGTGTATTAGACATAGGAAAGGAGGCACAATTAAAGCAGAGGACTGGTTTATACAAACAGACTTACTATAAATTTTACCAAAACAAGTCATTGAGAGCAACCTACTTTGCTTTATGTGTGTCTCAAATAACTTACGAACTTTTAGTTTGGGGATATTCGTCATGTAGACACAGAATTTTTTAAACTTCAATGCCGAGCGATAAGAGTAATTTCTTTATATTTATCAACGCCTCACGTATTTCAAATTAAATATAGATAAATTTACATATGATACATTCCTATAATAATAGGAAAAAAATCTAACTTAAGACTTAAGACAACCCAGTACAAGACTCAAAAAATGAAACTGGTTCGAACCACTATTGTATCAAATCATTCAATCTTCTTCCTAATTCAGTTAGATCGCTAACATTAAACAATTTCAAAAAATGTAATTAAGGCTTACCTTGCACAAAAGGCTTTTTACTCTATCGAAGAGTACTTTCATAATGACTTCACAGATTTAAATATATAACTAATATTGCTGATAGTTGTAGAATATTATATATTTGTCTCTTATACATTTCTTTTTTACGCCCTGTATTTTTACTTATTGTTGTATAGAACTGTTTTAACAAGTATACTACTTTTTATTGTATAATAGCACTTATGTTAGTTTGTGGAATGGATTTTTGTGTTATACATTTCTTATAAGTACACTATTTTATTATTTCTTTTTATTGTATATAACTATTAGTAATATGTTTAATTACTATGTATTTATCTATAAAACTTTGTTTTGACCTGTGTAAAATTTATGGAATAGCCTACTTACACTTGACTGCGAAATTTAATTCTCAGAATATTTTCATTAAGTAACGCACAAACTTCTTACTTTATCTCCATATCCTAACAACATAAAAATTTCGCCTTTCTGATAATGATAATACCACTGTTATTTAACAATGAAAGTAACACTTGACAACTTAAAACAATCAAACTGCTAATGCTATGTTCACTTCAATCATCTGAACTCTCGATGAGAAATTGTTAAAAACGAATAAAAAAATTTGCACAAAAAAATAAACACGTTTATTAGTTTATCATCTGCTAAAACATTAACTGATAATAAATCCACATAACCTATATTATCTTTAGTATCAACACCGCATTTGCTTGTTAGCGATTTATCATCACTTTTATTTGTATCCCTCAAAGCCTCATAATCGAACATTAAATCTAATTTTTAAAGGTACAGCCCAATATAGCTTTTGACAAGCTTTTCAACACAAGACATAGGGTGTTATTTGAAAAAAAAGTAAGGGCAGGCAAGGGTTAAAGGGTTGACAGTAAGCGACCAAATATGTTACGAAAAACGCTTAAGATAATTTACGTATCTGTGCAACACTTTCAAAAATAACGCAGTAAAAAATTTGAATTTTATGCGGGAAAATGTGCTAGATACTTTTGTATCAGTATCTCAACAAATAGAGGTATAAATAATTACATTGCCAGAAACGTTTTCGAGCTCTCTATACCAGTTCATAAAACTGCGAAATATAAAGCTTAAAACAGCATTCCAAAGCGAATAAGATTCGCCAACTTCACAATTTCAAAACGCAATTAAAAGTTTTTTTATTGATGTGATCCATAAGATTTAATCCAAACATAATTTTTTTAGTGTTCATATTTTAACTTATGTAGAAAATTGACATATCTATTTTAATCTGATATTATAATTCAACATATTAGTACCTACATGTCATAATAAATCAGTAATCAACAAGATAAATAAGAAAAAATGCCACTATTTCAATTTAATATCAAAATTAGGAATATTTGCCGAGTCATATTTTGGAACGTAAAATTAAATATTATTTTTTAGAAGTAGAATTTAACATGGTAGTTATATTTCTACAGGATGGGACATTTAATAATTCAAAAACGTTGAACTTATGTGATTCTAATTTATATCGACAGAATATTCTAAACCTTTATGATCGTATTCAGCATAAAATAAAGAACATTTTAGTTTCAAACGAATCAGCCCAAATTTAGTTGTTTCACATCAAGCCGTTAAAAAACACACTGTATAATAACTAAAAACGAGACTACATACATTTAACTTTCAGAGGCTATTTGATCTGTAATGCGAATTAGTGAATAAATTTAAGCGTGTCCATATAGGTTATATTTTACTTTATTTATTCAGAGACGCTTACAGAAATCATATCTCGACAAATATTGTTACTAAAGTAAGTAGAAAGTCAAACTCCACAAAGAATAGGAAAATTATCGAACGATTACGTGAAAAAGATTGCTTTTACTTAATAATAAACACCACAGATAATATAACTCCCTGTATCTCTAAACTGACGTTATGTGAGAGGGGGCTACACATTTACAGACAGCGGGATTAATCTCTCTCACAGAAAAATCCCAGTGTTACGGCCGGGATTCGACCCGGGACTTTTGGGTGAGAGTTAAGTGTCCTTTCCTCTGGACCATCAGTCATACTTAAAACGGGTGATGTTTTTTGATTCGAATATCTAGACGAAAAGGTCTCCTTTTTATAACAGGTACCTTTTTTTTTGTGGTTGCTAGGCGACTACTTTTCCCGGCCGAAATAGTATATTGTGTCACAAGTGCAGAAAATGAGCATTAGTAGCCTGTGGATATTAGCTGATAGTTTTTTGCTTTTTTATTCTTTTTCCAGTTATTGAACAATTTATAGTATTTTCGTACCGTTGTCTTGACTTGACTTGGTAGGTAACAAATTCAGAGAAACATTGCTAGCTTCCTCTTGCAAGTCTGGTGGAGTATTCGTCACTGTCTGAGTTATCATTCATTTTAACTTATTCACAGAATTACAATTGTTAACAACTTATTGTTATTTTACACTTTTGTTGTTTGTTTTGATTTCAAATTCTGGTTTAAATTGACATTTAATGAAAAATTATATGAATCGTCAAAGTATGCAAATGACAATTAAAGGTGTCTAGATTGTGAAAAACTATAAAATCGTGTTGTTATGAGTTTAGCGGCCCAAGCAACGATAAATATTACTTTTGGTCGTATTTTTAGTCCCAGGAGGAAAAGTACTTTTCGGACGATAAACAATTATGAACAAAATAATGGATGCTATACACAAACGAAACAAACTGTCATGATATTTTTATTAAATTGTATCAAAGTGACGTGAATTCGATCAGATTTTCCAATAATATAAATATAAGAAATAAAAATTTATTATTTTCTTCTTACAATCGAGTAAAAAATAGTATATGGCACATGGACGAAAACGTTTTTCGTACTCATACGGTATTTTCCGTAATCGTACGAAAAACTGCATTTATGGTCTTTGTGTCATCATAAACAATTATATTTTTGATATAGAGGGCTATTATGAAAGGGTAGATAATCAGATAAGTAATGGTCCTTACAAAAAACTGTCTAGAAACTCACTACTGATTACTGAAGTAAGAAATGTACTTAAATCCTGCAAGAACCTTATTACTCCAGCTTTAAATAGGAGGTTACATGTATCTAACTCAAGTGTATCTAGATTGTACTGCTTGCATAAGATGCATAAACCAGGAAAGTCGGTACGTCCTATTGTTTCAGCAATCGGATCGCCGAATTACCACATATCAAAATGATTAATAGAGGGAGTTTGAAAACTTAGCTATTGCACCACCTAGTTTCTCTGTGATTAATTCCAACGATTTTATTAATAAAATGAAAAATATCCAGTTACAAGAAGGTGAAATTTTGATCTCCTTTGATGTTTGTTCATTGCTTTCAGGTATTCCGTTACCACAAACCTTGGACCACCTCAAGGATCTACTCGAATCAAACAATATCAGTCAAGATTTGATTTACTAAAAGAATATCTTTAACTCACTAAACTTTGCATGAAACAAAATTGTTTTTGATTCAATGATGATTTTTTTCGAACAACATGAAGGAACAGCAATGGGTAACTCTTTGTCCCCATTCATTGCCAGTTTCTTCATGAGCAGATTCGAAATAGGGGCAAAAGAATTCGAGTATTTCTCCAGGGTTTGGTTTAAATATGTGAATAATATTTATGCAGTGTTTGGTACAATAGTCACTGATATTGAAAACTTCGTTTCTAAATTAAACAGTCGTTCCGCGTCAGCTAAAATCACATATGATATTCAAAACTCTGAACAACTACCATATTTGGATGTATTAATAATTATATATCGGCGGTCCACTGCCAAAACAACGAATGTGCATTTTTCTAATTTTTCAGAAGAAGGGAAATAACGTTCAATTTGTTGTTAAATATTCAAACGTAATTTATTTATAGGTATAAGTTTCCTAGTATAAAAATATTTCAAAAATATTCAATATTCGCATTTGCGGTTTTGGCATTGCAGACTGAAAAAAATATATTATTTTCCAACAGAAAAGTCGAAACCGGCAAATTTGCACATTCGATGTTTTGTCATTAAAGCAACGTTATGGTAGGGATATATTAGCGAAATTAAAATGTATTTTATATTAAAAACATGTATATGCTTCACGAGTTGTTTATAATAAAACATATTCTAAAAAATGATAGGGTAGATATCATATAATTTTTTATATAATTTTGCGTAGATGTAGGTACATACATAATATATCACTATCAGTATAATCAATTACTCTCATGAACTATAACTTCATAATACCTCCATAGACACGATGACGGTTAAACATAAATCTATTATGTTAATTCTTCTTACGTAGATGTTAAGGTATTCATGCTTAATAACGTTCTAAATTTTTTTTAACTAATGTGTCTTATTAGTATCAGTTAAACCTCAAATTTATTATATATAAATCTGAATTTCCATGTAAAATTTTAAGAGAAAATTCAGGAAAATTGTAAATCTCAGGAAATGCAGCCATTATATAACCGCTTATACCGAGTAAGTTTTGCATTGAATTGATGCGAGGATATAATCTTTAAAATAAAACGTAAACGAACAAGAAAAAATAATACAATGAAAATTACTGCAAAATATCTTATAGATTATATGGTAATAATAATATAAAATAATACAGTCTATAAATAACACCTAGTTAAAAAAATAATCTATTTATTTTTATGCAAGAAAGAAAGTAATAAAAAAAGAACATTCTAAACCGATATATTTGAGTACAGATTTTCCTTTTAATCTTTTCTTATTTTGACTGTAATGTGTTTAACTAGAACTTTTCAAAAATACTAAATAAGTGAGTTTATTATTAACTTAGAAATAATAGTAGAAAGTTCAAATAAAGATTAATTTTCAATTTTCTTTACCGCTTGTTTATTGTAATTTTTAATTGATGTGTCAGGTTAAGGATACAGACAAACAAATGTCTGTGTTAAAGGTAAACAAAATTAAATATATGAAAAATATTTACACATATTTATTAAAAAAATAACAAAAATAAATAACTCTGAACAAATTTTCACAAATAAACAGTCTTTGGATAGGTTAGGTACTTTAATATGCTATGATAAACAAATTACCACGTACAAACATTAAAAACTTACATCTAAAAGTTTCTTCCAGTTTCCAGCCCCATATTCTTCGAATAAACACAACACTTAACACAAAGCTTTTAACAGAGTCTGCTTTTAATAAGAGAAAAAGGGAGCAATGGCGTCTTGTTGAATCTTGTCTAATGCGCCACCGCGGTTTCGCCGGTAGAGGGGCCAACATTTAGTTCTCAGAAACAAATTTATTAATGAGGATTAAATATTTCTTATTAAAATTAAATATTTATTTTCCCTATTAGGGTATAAATTCTAATAGTAAATATTTCTTTCTATGAAATAAATATAATGATGTAATAAATGTGGCAGATACAAATGTGTTATTCATGAGTAGATTTATTTCTTATAAATAATTATTTAATTACAACAAAATAAATACCAAGAGAATTCCTGAAATAAATCATTTAGTTTTGTCAATTAATCCAATCTTCGAAATATGCTTATTATAACAAAATTATGAAAAATATTTATTTGTCTGAATTAAATATAATGCAGAATAATAAATATTTATTAAATTGAAAAAACTAAGGCTTCTTAGTCATTTCAAGCTAGATATTTCCCTCAGTGTAGAAACAGGGAAAATAAGTTAGAATTTGACATATACAGAAAAGATACCAGTACTCTAAGATATATCCCTAGAGACTCTCACCATTGTGCTCTACGCAAAATGGCGAGTTTCAATTTTCTAGTTCATCGCCTATTATGTTTCCCCTTCAATAAGAAGTTTGAAAAGAAAAGGCACGGATTAAGAATATAGCTGCGAGTAATAGATATTTTGTAAGTTTAATTTATAAAATATAAGAAACGTAGATTTAAAAAGACACTTCGAAATTCCCCGACTTTTCAAAATGAAACAGAAAATCCGAAATTTGAATCGATTCCATCCGATCCTCGATTCGCCCATGGTATTGATAAGATTTTTCAATGTATAGGTATAACAGGTTGCAAATACATTTTTTCTCTCAAAAAACGACAAAATATGCAATTCTTTAAAAAATATCATTTGCCACATTTTTTACTATAATACCCATGCGTAACATTCAAAATCAAGGAAAGATAAATAATGTTTTTAAATTTTTTCACCCAAAAATCTAGAACTAATTTAAGTTTTTCATTAAATTCGTTTCTTTTAGTTCTAAGAAACTTGTTAGATAATCTAAAGAGTCCTGACCAGTTAAACAAAATCCACAATTTTTGAAAACAGGTGTATCCGTTTTAACGAAAATTTTTATTTCATCTTAAACTGTTAATACGTGAACTTGTTTTATCGGAAAACGTATAGTAAAAAACAAAAGTTATATTTTTACACTAACCAAATTTGGGGATGACGTCATATGCTTTTCTTTATAACACGTGAACGGCTGGAGACATCTAATTCTGTAAAGACATTTGAATGTATTAGTGAATGTAACACTAACACACACATGTATTTTTAAATAGAGATCACAAAGATAAAAGTATTACTGCATTATTTAATTCCGTTTTTGTGCTTTCGTAGTTCAGCGCTTGAGAAACATTCTTTTTCAGAATGTTATTATTTTTCAATGTTATTATTTTTTGACAAAAACATGTTTTTCTATTTTTATTATAGTAATAACTTTACTATTAGAATTTATTTTTAGTTTATTTATTGAGAAAAATATTTGTTTCTATTACTATTTTGAGAGCATATTTTTTGTTTTTATTTTGTTTTTAAAGGTTTCTTGTTACTTTTTAAATAATTTCATTATTATATACTAATATTCCATACCTATCCTTTCCTGGCATGAAATGCTCATACCTCCTCTCGGTTCTTGCTGGGTAGTAACAATTTATATTAAGCAAACTTGAATACTGTAACTGCTATATGTGTAGTCAATACTTTAAATTCAATACTTTAAATTCAATACTTTTATTTCAAGTTAATACTTTTTTCTACAATTGTTAAATTGTTGCTAGCTAAACTGAGCACAAAAACCTACATTGAAAAAGTAAACAAGCGAACAATACAGTTAAATCCGGTTCTGCGTTCCGTAGCGTCTTACCCCGTACGTCCCGTCACAATATCGGTTTCGCAGACTATACCAGTTATGAGACATCTGTGTGATGATGCCCAGCCATTTTCACTTCCTAAAAAGTATACAGGTGGTCAAAAATAATTTTTAAATTTACAACTATTTGAACTGAATTTTCTCAATTTAAATGGAACACCATGCATATTTTTGGACGATGAGATGTAGAATTGAAAAACGAACATTTTTTGTACGTACGTCCCTATGGCTAATTGTAACCATTTTCGATTTCGTGAACAATAACTACAAAATTCAGCAATAAAAATTAAAAATGTATTTTTCTTTTGTAATTCAAGAGAATATATTATAATAAGTGCTCCACATGTTGCCCATTTTGATTGACACACACCCTCATTTTTAATTTTTATTGCTGAATTTTGTAGTTATTGTTCACGAAATTGAAAATGGTCAGAACTAGCCATAGAAATGTACGTACATAAAATGCTCGTTTTTCAATCCTACCTCACATGGTCCAAAAATATATAGAGTGTTCCATTTAAAAAAATTGAGAGAATTCAGTAAAAAAGTTGTAAATTTAAAAATTCTTCTTGGCCACCCTGTATACTTTTAGGAAGTGAAAATGGCTGTGTCATCACACAGATGTCTCATAACTGATGCTAACATATTTTTTTCTTAAAATCGATAGTTGTGATTGTAGTAATATTTTTAATATAAACGTGTAAATGGTATAATTTCAACAAAAAAATTATCACATCCAAGTGGTTGGGAGAAAGTTAATAATAATACAGAAGTGAAAGGGGGCCACAAAGAGGTTTCAAAAAATGTTCTGATATATATGGCATTTCATTTAAAAAAATTTTATTTGACCCTGTAGAATCGTCATAGCTCACCCTGTATATTCGAAAACAATTTCCGGTTATAGACTTTTTTTGTGTAGTTCACTTATGTTTTTAAATTAAGTTTCTAACTATCATGGAACTCGAGATATCGAAGTCGCACGCACTATGGCCCCACCCTGTATATTTATATTACATAAATATAAAATTATTATTTAAAATAATATTATATGAATCATACTCACAATAATAATGAATTTGGACATGACACACACTAAAATAATAACTTGCTTATAATAAAATTATTTCGATAAATTGGTATTTATACTAAGACGCAAACAATCCTGTGAATCACCTACATATTTATAAATAGACAACCGAACAATATCCATGCTTGTAATTTTTCTTTTGTAACTCCCATCTACATACTATACTCATTAGAATACACCATATATACTTTTTTCACATACGTTTTCTCAATAGTCCCTGTTACTTACTTATACTAGTATTTATTTTCAAATCTTTTTCTTGTATCACAATATACAGAATTAAATTTTTGTTAATACATACAAGAAAACACCATTCTAAACTGTATTTTTAACTCTTGTATCTACTATCTATTTTCAAAATACATTATGATGAGAAAATTGTTATTTTTTATTGCTTTAAATAACTTATTTGATCATTCTGCTTGAGATGTTTAAACGCAATGGTCAATAAAAGAAAAATATAGGGGTGCCCTGTAATAAAGTGCAAAAAAATCGATGAAATTACCTCTCTTATATTTCTAGAATTATCTTTTTGCTTTCTAATTTTTTTGAATCCACTAAACTTCCTGATTAATTTAAATTTTTTCTCTTATATCAAAATATATGACCAGTGCTTATAAATTGCGCTGGACTTCTGACGATTTATTAGCATTGCAACACAAATGGTCAACACAAAATACATAACATAAAAGATGAGTTTAAACATTAACACCTTTAAACACAAACACAACTATTTTTATTTTTTAGATATTACAGCACTTGTTCAAAATAACGACCTTAAACTGGAGGACACGTTTGTAACTATTCCCTACAATAAACTTTTTAAGGCATGTGGAAAGTTTAAAACTTCATTAGCAGCATTAAAAATTCTTCCTCTTAAAACTTCTACATTAGAGAGTTAGGGACAGCTGTCGAGTAAACATTTTTGATGTGGCCCTAAAAGTAAGAGTCAAATGATTCAAATCTGGAGACCGATTGGGCCATTTGATTGTGGTTTTTCATTCCCTTCCAACCCAACCATTTCTAAATGTTAACTCAAGCCATTCTCGAACCTTTAAAGAAGAATGATGATGTGCGCAATCCTGCATATAAACCACAGTATTCGGCATAATTCAAGAGACATAGTGAATGATAAGTGAATCCCTCTGGTGGTCAGTGCTACTACCAGTCAGACATGATTGAAGTCTTAGTGACTGATAGCGACCTGTAAAACAGGTACCAAGAGCTTCGACCTCTAACCCGGGTGGGCTAAACTATATACTGAATAAGATTTGTTAGGAAACAACTACTCAGCGGACAAAAACCCCGACCTGTATTGAATTAAACCTGCAAATCTTGTTTGATAGTTAAGATCATTTGTCAGTTCCTCACTAGACATAGACCGGTTCCGAACTTTTTTATGTTCACGTCAGTATGCCATAAGTAATGGAAAAGACAAATAATAATAGCAAACGAGGCTAGCCTAAAGCTAGCAGTGCTACTATCAGTCAGACATCACTGATATCTTAGTGCTGATTTGCAGGTCGTTAAAACAAAAATACCTGCAAGTGTTTATGCACCTTAGGTCTCTCCATAAGAGACAAATTATATATGCGTAGCACCAAACACTAAGAATTTGTGCAAGCACTTCACTAAGCTTACCAAGTCGCACACTATACTACTAAACAATACAGATTTTAGATTAATCAATAATTCATCACTTCTCAGGCATAAAATAAATCAGCACACTGGTGCTTTAATCCAGACAACTCCCTGACCGCGTCCGGCTGGGTTCCCTCAATTCCCACATGTTGCTTATTTTTGCGGCCTTTTCTTCGTGCTCCCTGGGAATAAATGTGTTCATTAAAATTATCGAGCAATAGACAACCTACAATTTAATTGTGCAAAATTAGAAATTGCCTAACTAACAAGGTCATAAATAAACTTAAATTCCCTTTTATACCAAAGAAAGATTTGACTGGTCATTAAATAATTATCTTGGATTTGTTATATTTCTATTCTAATAATTTGAATTAAAAACTTTTTCCTGCCTGTGTAATATATTGAGAACTTCTAAATTTGGGAAATTGTGTCCTGATACTAAAATGGGGTTTGAAAAATTTAATCATTTTTGTTAAGGAGTGTAAGTGTTCCTACACATCTAATTTCGAATGTAAGACCAGTTTATCGTACATAATAACTAAATGACCAGTTTGAGCTTTATTTTAGCCCTCTTTCTAGTTTTTTAAATCATAACACTCGTATTATGTACAAAACCTTCAATCTCATTATCCTAATTAAACATAAACAAAAACACCACAGAAATTAGACAACCCCGGGATCCAAAGCCGAAGATGCACGGGCGAGAGTTAAACTTATTAAAAAACGTGTAGATACAACCATTCCCACCGACATTGCCAGTGTCGGTGGGGGATTCGAATCAACAGGACGATGGAGAGATTGTCTAGTCACCCTTGCCATCGTGTGCTTTAGCCAACAACCCCTCCGCCGGTGCTTACTAATGACGCTATAGTTTCTCAGAAGGTTTAAATATTGTAACACTTAGGATTAAAAAAATATAAAAAACAAAGTGTTTTTTACATTTTATTATGGTTAGTTGGTTCGATAAATCTTTCACATTTGAGGTCGAGGTAGGCGCGTATCAGCAAGGGGGAAATTGAAGAAAAATCCAATTATAACCCTCAACCCAGCAAATCAACTTGAATACACCTAAACCGTGGACGCCCTAAGTTAAGCTTTGCAGAAACTAATTCTATAACGAAGAGAAGGAAGGCAGAAAAACTATCAGAGATTTTCGAATCTGAGGAACTCTGTCTAGCTGCAAAAACAAGTCGGAAACAGCACGAAAAAAGAGACCGTGGCAAAACTAGCATCAGAGGCAGCTTTTACAACAATACAACTACCAAAATGCAGAAACCTTGGCAGATAAGCCAAAAACATAAAATATCTACCTATACCATACGGTGTACGTCCGATCAAGTTTTGCCTATATTAGCGGAAGCGAAAAAGATTAAGCATCAATATTTAGTACATAGACAACCAGAGAAAGAAAATTTCTCAAAATGTATCCACCGTACGGTAAAATTCGAGTGTCAAAATCCCGATGTTATCCAAGGAAGGAAGCCCAAATTGTCACGGAAACTTCAGCAGAGATTCTATTACAGGATCTTTTGGACTATACAGTGGGCCGTACTCTAGATTTGCAAAAGTCGGTTATATCCAGTCTATCAACTAATGAGTTGTAAGATTTAGTTTTGCTAGTAAAATCGGACTGTGATGGAAGCACGAGGCATTCTGAATATAAGCAACATTTTTCAGAATCCGATCTAGGTGATGGTGATTTATTTTCTAACGTCTTTTGCGTCGTTGCCACTTTATTCAGCCAAATCTGATCGGTCAGTCTTCCATCAGATTTTGCAGACCAATACGTTTTCAGTTCAAAAAAAGACTGCAGAATTAATTATTTATGAAGGAATTCGAAAAACAAATTGAAAACTAGGCTCCAAGATTTCCTTTATATAATTTATATAATTATTTATGAATATTTCGTCTTTTCTTTGTCATCTACTGATTGACATATTCTTTTATTTTCAGTTAGGTATGCATATATTTTTCATTTAAAAAATTGACAATAATTTAATCTTAAGCATCAGGTGTTCATTTCATACATTTTGAATGGTGATTATTATCTGATAATAAAACAATCCATTTTGTTAGTTAAAAATTAATATTAAGCGAATTTCTTTTTCAAATAGATTTTTCTGTATCAATAGCGGGGGTGAAAGACCAGCATTTTCATGCAATTTTACTAATAAATTTGTTTTACACTTTTGGATCCATGACTTTAAATATATCACATGGTATTTTACTTACTTTTAGAATGGATTTTATAAAAAATTTTAATAATTGGAATAAAGAGGGTATTAGTCAATAGTTTTACATAACAAAAAAATCATTATTACAATAACTAACTATGGAAGAATTGTAAAAATTAGTTGGTAGGAAAATGAAAAAAATCAATATTGGACAAGATTTAACAAGCATAAAGTAATAAGTTCGAGAGGCACCTTAGTGGAAGTATTTCCGTAATAAGAAATCCATTCTAAGCTGTAATTGGTTGAGGATTCACTTTGTACTGTTACTCCATTTTAATCATGACGTAATATTTCATCTCATCATTTTATCATCGAGTTTTTATTAATTAAAAATTTGATTAATTGATATTTTTGCCTCAATACTGTTTCAATCGAAGACATCTATTAGAGTCAAAGTTAATTTGCAATTCTAAGATATCGATCAATTTTACTGATGGATCATTGACATAAGCGCCGCCAGACTCAAGCGGTCACTCGACCATGTGTCCACCTTGTGATTCAGCATTTAATAATGACAATTGTCGATTGCATTAAAATGTATATATGTATACAGTGGGAACTATTTAAATCTTCACTATTGGGATATCGAAAATTGTAAGACACAAACTAAAGATATATAAAATTAGGCACAACAACACTATGTTTAAATTAATTACAAATTTTTAACAATTTCTAGGCCGTAAAATCTGGGATTGGCAAAAAAGCTAGAGATACAATAAGTTAAGATAGTAAATTTTCAAAAATCAAGCTTGGTCTCGGATTTTTATGGCCCAGTAACTTATGGCGTAAAAAATGCTACTCTGCTGAATAAATAAGTGATTTTTTTATATCTTCATTTCGTCGTTTTAAACAGCATGTAAATGTTCCCCATAGATATTGTGCCAGCGTTACAAGATATAAAGTTAAAAGTGAAAAAAACTATTTTTCGCGAATATCTAGCTTTCTGTGGGTCAGAAATCAATGTAGGTTATTTGATATATATAT
>JANEYF010001765.1:0-38229 GCA_029963845.1 Rhamnusium bicolor
ACAATCCAAATAACCTCCAATTCGCTGGATAGTCCATACATTCCAAGCGAAGATTAGTCTGGCCCCAGTGCCAGTCCAAGCCCCGTAGATACGCCCGTATCGAACCCAAGAAGAAGAAGAGTAGTCTATTGGTCCCAGTGCCAGTCCATTGCCAGATACCAATATCCGGATTACCAAGAAAAACAATCCTAATCACCTCCAATTCACCGGATAGTCCATAGATTCCAAGCGAGGACAGTCAGTCCAAAACAAAAAAAAACCCAAAACTCAAACCTATCAATTCACTAAATAGCCTATACATTCCAATCAAAGCCAAATCAGTCAGTCCATACCAACAAAAAAAATCCCCAGGCCAAGTCAATCCAAATCAAAATAAGCCAATTCAACCCAGTTCGAGCCAACCCTTGCCAAAACCAAACCACATAACCAAGATTTCATCCATGGAGGAGATGAACAACCTCAGCATCCAGCAAGAGAGTCTGGGAAAACAACTCGCCCAGATTCTTACCAATGCAAAAAAGGATTCCACATCGAGGAAAACTGAAGGCTATATTTCCAGTCGGCTTGCATCTATAGAAGACATATGGAATAATGTAAATAAAAACCATGCCAAAATACGAACTCTGGACGTTCCACAGCATTCATACATCCAGATGAATTATTATAGCCAAATACAGAGGAAGTATGAAAATGCAAAGAAATATCTTCAGGACTGCCCAAAGGCGACGACGATTATAACCAATGAAGCATCCGACGAAGATGCCTATCAACCACATGTAGCCACTGCAGATCCCAACAACGACGACATGCAGATTAAACGCCAGAGGCATCGGATGCAAGAACTAGACCAAATCATCCAACTAATTGACAAGGAGCTACTTGAAACCAAACCAAAAAAGGCTACGAATTGCTACTAGAAAGAATCAATTACCAATGGAGTAGCATCCAGGCCCTACACGAGGAAATTATGATTCACGAAACCAGTTTTCAGTCCGACTACTTCGGAGATGACGAATACCAGAAAATAGGACAACAATTTGAGAATGCAGTAACAAATCTGTCAAGCAAGATCGATGCAGCCTCCTCAATCCCTGATACAGTTAAACCCAACCTCAAACTTCCTACGATATCAATTCCATTTTTTGATGGAAATTATGAACACTGGCCCACTTTTAATGACATATTCCTTAAACTTATGCATTCAAACATGTCTTTGTCCAAAGTCGAGAAGATGCAATATCTCAAATTCCACGTCCGAGGTGAACCAAACAGAATGATTCAACATCTCCAAATCACAGATGTCAACTATGATGCAGCTTGGGAATTACTAAAGAAAAGATACCAAAATAATCGACTGTTAGTATCCAAGCTAATTGACAAAATTCTGGATATACCTCCAATACAAGGGGAGTCCATAACTAAATTAAGGCAACTCCACGACATTATTACAGAATGTCTAAAAGCACTTGAAAATGCAGGCGTTAGCACTACGTCTTGGGGCCCATTAGTCTCTCGCATTATCACCAGAAGATGGGACGCAGAGACCAACCGATTATATGAACAATCTCTCAAAGAACCACATAAAATTCAAGATTTCAAGGAGATGATGGAGTTTCTGGAGAGAAGATTCCAGTCTCTTGAGTCCACTACCGTAGGCAAGAATATGGTACCCATACACAATGGCCAGAACAGCGGCAATAACTCCAACTTCTGTAGTTATTGCAAGCAACAACATAACATCTATGTTTGCCCAAAATTCCGAAATTTGGCCATCGACGAAAAGATTCGCGCAGCCAGAGACAGGCGCCTCTGCCTCAACTGCCTGAATCATGACTCCAGATACAAATGCCGAAGTTAACTACGATGCCAAACTTGCAGAGGTCAGCATCACACAATGCTACACATGGAATTCACATCAAGATCAGCTAGAGGTAGCGCCCCCCCCTGCTACAACCTCGAGAGTTGCTACACATACTACAATGGCAGCTGAACACATAGTCAGGGAAGAACAGTCATCCAGCAACCACATGAGAAAACAAGATTACACAGTCCTATTAGCCACAGCCATGATTCGTATCCAATCATCGTCAGGAACCCAAGAATATTTGCGAGCGCTAATTAACCCTGGCTCTCAGTCATCATTCATAACGGAAAGAGCTGCTCAGGTACTTGGAATCACCAGGCAGAAAATTAGAGCGGAAGTATCCGGACTCGGAAAGGGACAATCCAAGATATCAACTACAAAAACTCATGCTACAGTCTGCCCACAATTTTCTAGTCTCTTCTCCATAAACGTCAATTTTCTAGTACTATCTAAATTGACACAAGCTATGCCAAGATACGAGCTAGAAGACCTAAATGAACAGCAATGGAAAAATCGGATTCTCGCTGATCCCACATACAAGAACCCTGGTCCAATTGACGCCATTCTTGGAGCCGAAGAATATGGAAAAATTGTTCTACAAGGACTACACAAAACTAAGCATGGTCTCCTAGGCCAACAAGCAGAACTGGGATGGATACTGGCAGGCAACATTAAGCAGACCCAACATAATAATATTGACATCATCAGCATGATAAGCCGTACTAAAGAAGATGAACAACTAACAAAATTTTGGGACATAGAAGAAGTCTCGGTCCAAAGAATCCTGTCCCCAGATGACACAGCATGTGAGAAACACTTCTCCAGAACTACAACACGTAACACTGACGGAACCTACACCGTCCAGGTCCCCCTTAAAGATAATTATTCAAAATTGAGAGATTCGAAACCCCAAGCGATAGCAAGATTGCTGCAATTAGAAACTTGCAAAACAATATGAAGAATTTATGCAAGAGTATCTGGATCTTGGTCATATGAAGGAAGTTATTCCAAATAAAATGGATAAAAAGAAATACTACATTCCACACCATCCAGTGATAAAGGAGTTCAGTACTACTACAAAACTCGGAGTAGTATTTGACGCCTCCTGCAAATCGTCCAGCGGCATCAGCCTTAACGACTTGATGTACGTTGGTCCAAGGTTACAACAAGAATTGGCCGATATTATTCTACGTTGGAGAAAACACCAAATAGCCCTTACTGCAGACATCGAAAAAATGTATCGCCAAATCAAAATTACTACTGAAGATCAGAAGCTGCATAGCATACTCTGGAGTTTCGACAAGTCCAAACCAATTCGAGAATTCAGTCTTACCACTGTAACCTATGGGACAACTGCGGCACCATACTTAGCCGTAAAAACACTTCAAAGATTAGCTATGGATCAAAAGGATATATTTCCTAATTCCTGGGAAATTGTCATGAGAGATTTCTATGTCGATGATTTGTTATCAGGAGCCAACACCATGGAAGAAGCCATCCAGATGCGATCCGAATTAACGGCCCTGTTAAAATCTGGGGGTTTCTCCTTGAGAAAGTGGTCTAGTAATAAACCACAGGTACTGCAAGAGGTACCAGAAGAACTAAGAGATCAAGATGCCCTGGAAATAACTGAAGACAAAACAAAAAAATCACTGGGAATTCATTGGTAACCCTATGATGACACATTCCGATTTAAGGCAGATACAACTTGTCAACGAAAAATCACGAAACGCAGCATCCTGTCACAGATAGCCAAACTGTTTGATCCACTAGGATGATTAGCTCCCGTCACCATAAAGTCGAAACTATTGATCCAAGAGCTGTGGTTGCAAGATTTGGATTGTGATCAGTCAGTTCCAGAGAATGCTGCAGCAAAATGGAATTCATTCAACGACCAGCTCAAGGTCGTAGAAGATATCCATATGCCACGATGGATAAACTACCATAGTTCAGCCGAGATACAGCTCCATGGTTTCTGCGATAGTTCAGAAAGGGCTTATGGAGCAATTGTCTACTCCATAACAACGAACGACCTTGGCAAGAAAAAAATCACCCTATTGGTCGCCAAGTCCAAGGTTGCACCGGCTAAAACAAAAATAACTATACCAAGACTGGAGCTCTGTGCCGCTGTACTACTTGCCAAACTTATGAAGAGAACCATAACCGCCTTGGATATTCAAAAATTACGAAGCTTCGTATGGACGGATTCAATGATCACTCTAGCTTGGATTAGATTTGATGCATCCAGATGGAAAACATTCGTTGCGAACCGAGTGGCTGAGATAAACAGACTCCTGCCCACCCAATTGTGGCACCACGTACCCACTGAAAACAACCCAGCAGATCTAATTTCTCGAGGAGTAGATCCTGTCAAGATTAAAGGGAACGATCTTTGGTGGAATGGTCCAAAATGGCTTATGGACAAAAATCAATGGCCCAAGCAGGACCAAATGCATCAAACAACGAAAGAAATAAAACATTGCTACCATGTGATTCTCCACCAAGATGATAATCCAATCATCAAGAGATTCTCCTCCTTAACAAAGATAATTCGTGTTTTGTCTTATTGCAAAAGATTTATCGACCATGCACGAAACCTTCCAAGGCAAACCGGCTACCTTACGGTACAAGAATTGGACACTACGCTGCAACAACTTATTAAGATAACTCAAGACAAAGGATGGAAAAGGGAAGTCAAAATGTTACAACAAACCAAACCCATAGACAAAGGCAGCAATCTTCTAAGTTTAAATCCATGGATTGACCACAACGGCATATTGCGAGTAGGAGGAAGATTGAGACATTCCTCCATCCTGTATGAACACAAGCATTCAATCATTCTACCACGCCACAGTCACCTATCAAAATTAGTAATTCAGGATGCCCATTACAATACACTACATGAGGGAAATCAATTGACCCTAGCATACACTCGAAGAAGATTCTGGATTATCAATGGGAAAAGAGCAGTTCATTCCATCATTAGCAAATGTATCAGATGCATTCACTATAAAGCACAAACAGCGAACCAACTAATGGGACGTCTTCCTGCACCCAGAGTTACACCATGTCCTCCATTCCTGCATTCTGGAGTGGACTACGCAGGTCCTATTCAGATAAGGGCTAGCAAAGGCAGAGGATACAAATCGTATAAAGGCTACATATCCATATTTATATGTTTGTCAATAAAGGCCATTCATCTGGAAGTAGTAAGCGACATGACTACAGATGCATTCATGGCAGCATTCCGCAGATTCACCGCTAGAACTGGTCAATGTGCGCACATGTACAGTGACAATGGGACCAATTTTATTTGTCGGTGCCAGCAAACTCCTCAGTAAGGAAATCCTCGCCATTACCCATGAACCTAACGTCCAGCAATCACTAGCAACATCCGGAACTCAATGGCATTTCATTCCCCCGGCAGCCCCCCATTTCGGAGAATTATGGGAAGCAGGCGTCCATGAAATACCATTTAAAACGTATAATTGGTGACTCCACGCTGACATACAAAGAATTGACAACACTCATGCACCAAATAGAAGCGTGTCTGAATTTAAAACCATTATGTCCCATGAATGAAGACGTTGATGACATCGAAGCCCTTACACCAGGGCATTTTCTAATTGGAAGAGGAATGGTATCTCCACCTAATCCAATAACGACAAACATCAACACAAATTTATCCTCAAGATGGCAATTAGTACAAAAAATGAAGAAAGATTTTTGGCATACGTGGTCCGTCGATTACCTAAACAGACTCCAACAGAGATACAAATGGAAAACACGCCAGGAAAACTTGAAGGTTGGTGACATAGTCATACTCAAAGAAGAGTCGATGGCCACTGGCTAGAATCTCAGAAACACATCCTTCTGCAGATGGAATTGTTCGAGTAGTCTCCATTAAAAGAGCAGAAGGTCAGATGCTGAAGAGAAGCATCCATAATGTCATCCTCTTATCTGTTGCTTCAGAAGCTGATATACCCAGTACCGCTATCATAGACAAACAGGTAGCTACAAATTTCGCAAGTACAACTATTAGGCTACTGCCTCCAAGGAGCAAGGGAACGTCCTGTAACCTGAACACATTGTTTCTATTACTATGTCTACTGTTCGGCTCGCTCCCAGGTTCTACATAAGCCGGGTACACTATTCAGCATCCACCACCCGGATTGTACGTAGAACACATTGGTCATACCAGAAAAGAGCGAGGTATCTTCAGAATAGAATTGAAATACGCCAAGACTAAATTCCAAACAAATGTTGCGAATGCCTCAGAGGTTATCACGCAGTTTGATGGGCTTTGCAACGCAACCAAACTATTGTCTCAAGAAATCCAATGCACAGCACTGCTCCATCATTTAACCGAGCCATACAATCAGCTACTATGGATCAAGGATGGGATGAATGGAATCATATACAGTCGATCCAAACGAGGACTGTTGGGTAATTACTAACTTCTGTTTTTGGAGTCAACGACTTAACCAGGAAGGAAGAAAGTTGGCAGAATCAACTTCACGAGACAAAATGGCATTCCATACACCATTCTCTCATCACCAGCAGTGCTACCACTATCACCATCATAGTCATTATGTTGCTCCTGTTGGGATTCGCCCGGTTCCTAATGCAACAACACAAATGCAAGGGGAAACAACAAGAACGTCCAAATCAAGATGAGATGATCGAACTTCAACCACTTCATTGACAAATAAATCGCCTTGTTTCCACCCAGTCCTGCCAGAATGTTTAATCCATTAAACATACATTTTTTAATTATTATTTCAAATAATTTTAATGTTTATTGTTTTAATATTCTACTTTCCTAAATATCTGTTATTGTTATATTTCATTGATCATAAACAATGTCAGCAAGCTATGCAAATAAGTGCAAATACTGCACTCTACATCGACATATTTTCTAGGCCAATGTTAGTCGTTTCATGTATTAGATATATTTGTTTTTTAGTGTTTGTTTTTAATGTTTTCATTTATTGTTACAGATAATTAGTATAAATAGAATTTTATTTTCTTAAATAAATCAGTTTCAACGAATACTTTGTTGTCCTCATTAACCAATCTTTCCAAGCCTAATTTAGGAGATGAGGCTGCCTCCAAGATTGGTTCTACCACTGTCCACTGGTCACAGAGCCAGTACCCTTTGCAGTTACCCTAACTGCTTAGTATTCCAAGCTTTGCCAGTGACCCCGTTCAATTCCCGAACATCACTGGCCAGGAGCGTACATATTTTATCCCAAGTACTACCCGTACAATTATTATTAATTACATAAAAATTGATAAAGGACTTGCAAACAAGGCACTGTCTAAAATGGGAAATCATCTATGGTATCTCAATTCGGAGCAAGTCGCATTTTCGTTTTTTTATGAAACTTTAGAAAAAAATGTCAAAACAAGCATGGCTGTAAAAAAATCTAAAATTAATTTCCTTTGAAGAAAAAGATTATGATGTTAGGGATGTGAAAGCAAAGCTCAGACTGAAAGAGGGGTAAAATTAATCCAAGACCTCTGTTTAACGAAAGACGAAGAACAACGGCAGTTTCTGTTAAAAGTTGTATCTGAATGTGGGAAAATTGTTTGTGACTTCAAAAGCCACCTTATCTAAGTCATTACCACCTAAATATGATAATAAATTGTAAATGTAAATAATAATAATAACTTCTTTACTTTATAATACTTCCATTTTATAACTCAACTTTAAATAATAAAATGCATTTGAACAATATTTCTTCTTATTTTCATACCTTTTTTGATTTTCTTTTCTCCTATATCCTACATTTTCAATTGGAGTTTTAACTAAATCCTTTTTTATGTACAACTAGAAAAAATAAATAAAGTGAAATCTGGAGAGCAATTTTCATAAAAGGTCAAAACTTCAACCTTGATGAGGCACGGGTTAACGTTATCCAATTGAGCTGAAACTGTGCCAATCTCATTTCTTAGCTAATTGGCAACTTCAGCACCAAAAATTCGAACATTGATTTTTTTTGTGACCACCCTCCTCCACATTTTGACGATTGCTTACCCAGAAGAATCGTTTTCTTACTTTTGTCAGGGTTTTGTTGATGCCAAAATATTCACCAGACTTCCATTTTGCACTTGCTGAAGTACTTTTGCTATGTGACACCTGGGGATTACCAATTTCAAAGTAACTTTTTTTCCGTTTGGACTTTCCTACACTCATCATCAATCCATCCTCTAATCTAAGGCAGTCTCATTGTGCCCATAAAGCCCTCAGCCCCACTGATTTATTTGAAATCGGGTCGGGTTCCTCTTTCTTTCCATTTCAGAATAGGACCAGTTTCCTTATCGTTTAACTGTGCTATCTTTAAAGACTCGTTTGTCTAACTATCCGGAACATCAATGTTAACGGTATTCACTATTTGTACATCTTGCTGTTTTCCTCATGATGTCAAGGCTTGCAGTCCTCGTGGCATAGTCTTTTGAAAAAGCCATCTGCCTTTTTATTAACCAACACAGTTCCCGAGGTACCAGCTAGCCAGTTTTCCTACGGCTCACCCATTACTGCGACATTTGCCCTTTCAGGGCTACGCTGACGACATTTACCTTGAATATGGCCCACTCTGCCACACTTATAACAGTGCATGCCTCTCCCTTATCGTCTCCCTCTACTTTGCTGTTGGTCTTGGTTTGGCGAGAGATTCGAGTTTATCAGTAGTTGTATGGGCTTTTGTACTTCGGATATTACATCTTGAATGTTGAGCTCCCAACAGTTCCTCTTAATATGTCCCAATTTGCTACACCTATAACAGCGTATAATACTCAAACACTATTTAGTAGCTTAATTCTCCATGTTACCACTAATTCCTGAGAAGAACACTGTAGAACCTTTTCGAATAGAAAAGAAATTTTTCTACCAATCCACTTCCAACACAAATTGTTACGTGTTTGCTATCCACACAAACACACCATACCGTGGATTTGTTGATTGAAAGTCCAGGTAACACTTACTCACTACATTAATAATATTAATTAATAATTATCAACAATAAATTAACGACTGTCTTAATTATAATCACAATTAAGTACATAAGTCTCTATTTTATTTCTTCACTCGTTCAATTCCAAATTCAGACTGAGAAATCCTTATTCCTACACGCCCCTCAGAGATTGTACGACTTCACGGAGACATTCTGTAAAAACACTTACTGTTTCATCACATTAGATAAAGCGCTTTTGATTATTCAGTACCTACCTACTACAAACATAATGCTGTCGAAAATAAAATGAAATTAACTTATTTTCATGAGAGATTTATCTTTATCTACCTATATAAAAACCGTGAAAGACAACTGATATCATGCGGCTGAATTATATTCAGCAAAATCACCATATTTAAAAATTTATTTTATCCATCAGAGTGGTCAATAGAGATATAGATCATATTATTAAATTGCAGGAAACTATTTTCTCTTTCTAAAATTCTGAATGACCGTACTACCACTATTTAGTAGCGGAAGTTGCCTTCCTCCTATGCCATAACCAGTGGCTAATCGGTGCAGTGCATCGGGGCCCACGAACCTAAGAGGCCTTACCGGTGTGTAGACATCAGCCAGAGTTGGCAGCCAGTTTTCCCGAATCATAGAAGTAAGAACTTGTGAGATAAAGTTACAAAGAGCTACAAATTCTCTAAAGCTGCCAAAGAACTACCTAATTTATATATTTTTTTTTATTGACGGAAGGTCTGCCTTCAGAATAATAAAAAAATCATATCTCGCAACCCAGATATAGCAAATCGTTGAAATTTTGTGTGAGAATTACTTTTAATTATAGATTAATGATACTAAATCCTCATCTGCTTACAATTGTTTTTAAGGGAGTAAAGTACCCTCGGAATGATAAAAAAAAATCATTCTCAGAACCTAGACATAGCAAGTCGTTGAAAGTTTTTGTGCAAAATACATTTATTTATAGGTTAATGATACTGGAAACCCCATTGACTTACAATTTTCTATTCATGGGAGGAAAGTGTCATCAGAATATTAAAAAAAATATATCTCAGAACTTAGACAGAAAATTGTTGAAATTTTGTGTGAGAATAACATTTACTTATAGATAAATGATACTAAACAACCGAAACAGTTTTCTTCCTTAGAAAAATTGTAAATGTATGGGGATTTAGTACCATTAATATATAGGTAAATTTGACAAGCACACAATATTTCAACGATTTTCTACGACTAGGTTTTGAGACTGAATTATTTTATCATTTCGAGGATACTTTCCACAAAAAATTGCAAGTTGATGAAGATTTAGTATCATTAATCCATAAGTAAATGTAATTTTCAAAGAAAATTTCAACGATTTGCTATGTCTAAGTTCTGAGATATGACTTTTTTTGTTATTTTGAGGGCACTTTCCGCAGTTAAAAAAATTGTAAATAAATGAGAATTTAGTATCATTAATCTGTAGGTAAATGTAATGCCCAAACAAAATTTCAACGTCTTGCTATGTCTGGGTTCTGAGATATGATTTTTTTATTAATCTGAGGGCAGTTTCCGCCCTTAAAAAAATTTTAAGTGGATGGGGTTTTAGTACCATTAATACATAGGTAAATGTAACACGCACTAAAATTTCAACGACTTTCTATGTCTAGGTTCTAGGACTGAATTTTTTATCATTTCGAGGGTACTTTCCGCCCTTAAAATAATTGTAAGTAGATGAGGATTTTGTCTCGTTAATTCCTAAGTAGGTGTACTTCTCACATAAATTTTCAACGATTTGCTATATCTAGGTTCTCAGATATGACTTTTTTTATTCTTCTGAAGGCACTTTCCGCTCTTAAAACAAATTGTAAGTAGATGAGGATTTAGTATCATTAATCTATTTATATATATATATATATATATATATATATATATATATATATATATATATATATATATATATATATATATATATATATATATATATATATATATATATATATATATATATATATATATATATATATATATATATATATATATATATATATATATATATATATATATATATATATATATATACATATATATATATATATATATATATATATATATATATATATATATATATATATATATATATATATATATAATTAAATATGATTTGAAGGAAACAACTACTCAGCGGGCAAATACCCCGACCTGCATTGAATTACACCTTCAAATCATGATAGATCGATAGCCAATATCATTTGTCAATTCCTAACCAGACATAGATCGATTTCGAACTTATTTGTTCTCTTCAGTATGCCATAGGTTATGGAACAGACAAAAGTGGCCAACCTGCTAGTTATATACTAACTAAGGTGAAGTGAATAGTGGTGAGAGGTATGAAACTTCTCATATGGTCTGAATGCTACTATCCGACCGACATCCTAGATGTCTCTGTGGCGGATAGCGACTTGCATCACAGCAAGTACCGAGAGCGGCGACCCCTAGCCCAGGTGGACTAAACTAATGTTATTAAATATGATTTGAAGGAAACAACTACTCAGCGGGCAAATACCCCGACCTGCATTGAATTACACCTTGTTAGTTACTATACTACTTATCTATGGCCAGGGTTAGCAGCCAGTTTTCCTGATACCTCCGAGCGCAACATAAAATCATAGAGATAAGGTTACAAAGAGCTATAAATTCTCTTAAAGTTGCCAAAGAACTACCTAATTTATAATTTTTTTTTATGGATGGAAAGTATCCTCGGAATAATAAAAACATTCAATCTCAGAACCTACGCATAGCAAATCGTTGAAAATTTGTGTGCAATTTACATTTATTTGATACTACATGGTACTAAAATCCCATCCAGTTATTTTTTTAAGGGCGGAAACTGCTCTCAGAATAATAAAAGAAATCTAGAAAAGTCTGTATATATAACATTCATTTGACTATGTTCATCTAGAGATTCAGAAATATATTGCGTTACACACAATAAATTTGTTGTAATTGAACGACCCTTCATAAATCCATGTTAATGAATAGAAATGTTCGTGTTTATGAAATATACTGTCATGAAGTAGGATTTCTAAGACTTTAAAAAAGTTACAAATTACGGAAATAAGTCTAAAGTTCTTTATATCTAAATTATTTTCCTTTTATAAATAGGATATACTTTGGAATATTTCCATGACAGTTTTTAGAATTAAATTAAAAATCACTATCAACGGATACGCAAATATAATAGCATAGTCTTTTAATAGGAATGCTGGTATACCATCAGGACCTGTCGTCATTTTAAGATTCATCCGTTTTAACGCTTGCAAGACCTCTACTTCATTAAATGACTAGTTATTGTTTGGATAGTCGCATTCGATGGAATTACTCTCACAATCAGTATTCAAACAGGAGTTAGTTAAAATAGTTGGCAAATGCGTTTAATATGTCATTAGGATTTTTTAATGGTACATCATCAAAATACATTTCTTTGGATACATTTGTTGAGCCTTTTTTTACTATTAATGAATGCCCAAAGCTTGTTGGGATCGTTTTTTATATTATTTTTAGAAATTTGTAAGAAATTTCTATAGCCATATTTATGTCTCGCTTTATTTCAAGTCTAACATTTTTAAATTCATCATAAGTCGAAAGATCATCAGTCCTTGTATACTGGTTTTATGATGTTCTTTTAGACGAATTCTTTTTGTGATGTTACAGTTGAACCAAGGAGTTTATTTTCTACTAGGCACAGATAAATTTTTGGGTACCCAGGATTCAAAAACAGAGTCAAGTTTGTCATAAAATGTTGAGCATTCGCTGTTGACATCATTATAAGAAGAAAAGAAGTGGCCAGTCAGTATTGGGGAGACTATCATATAATTTGGGGAAATCAGATTTTCGAAAATTATATAGGTAATTGTAGTTAGTTGGGAAATTATTATTTAAGTTTTCAGTGTTCATCTTAACTGATATAATCAAAGCTGGATGGTGGTTATTTTCATTGATCAGTGAATCAATACACCGAGTTACGATACAATTTTGTTACACAGAATTAAATCAAGAATAACCCCGTTAAAGTTATGTATCAAGTTATACTGAAATAAATTGTTGGCATTAAGAAAATTATTCAGTGCTCTTATTTGACCATTAGAGTGAGAATATTTTCAAAATAGCGTATATTTAGAAATATTAAAGTCACCTACGACGATTACATCATTATCATTATTTTGCAGACATTGTAAAGTACCTAGCATCTCAAAAAATATTCATAGTCGGCAACAGATATATTTGGCGGCATATAAATCATAAATACATAGAAGTATTGGTGACTAACTGAAATATTATATATATATATATATATATATATATATATATATATATATATATATATATATATATATATATATATATATATATATATATATATATATATATATATATAACTGAAATATTATATATATATATATATATATATATATATATATATATATATATATATATATATATATATATATATATATATATATATATATATATATATATATATATATATATATATATATATACATATATATATAATATTTCAGTTAGTCACCAATACTTCTATGTATTTATGATTTATATGCCGCCAAATATATCTGTTGCCGACTATGAATATTTCTTTGAGATGCTAGGTACTTTACAATGTCTGCAAAATAATGATAATGATGTAATCGTCGTAGGTGACTTTAATATTTCTAAATATACGCTATTTTGAAAATATTCTCACTCTAATGGTCAAATAAGAGCACTGAATAATTTTCTTAATGCCAACAATTTATTTCAGTATAACTTGATACATAACTTTAACGGGGTTATTCTTGATTTAATTCTGTGTAACAAAAATTGTATCGTAACTCGGTGTATTGATTCACTGATCAATGAAAATAACCACCATCCAGCTTTGATTATATCAGTTAAGATGAACACTGAAAACTTAAATAATAATTTCCCAACTAACTACAATTACCTATATAATTTTCGAAAATCTGATTTCCCCAAATTATATGATAGTCTCCCCCAATACTGACTGGCCACTTCTTTCTTCTTATAATGATGTCAACAGCGCATGCTCAACATTTTATGACAAACTTGACTCTGTTTTTGAATCCTGGGTACCCAAAAATTTATCTGTGCCTAGTAGAAAATAAACTCCTTGGTTCAACTGTAACATCACAAAAGAATTCGTCTAAAAGAACATCATAAAAACCAGTATACAAGGACTGATGATCTTTCGACTTATGATGAATTTAAAAATGTTAGACTTGAAATAAAGCGAGACATAAATATGGCTTATAGAAATTTCTTACAAATTTCTAAAAATAATATAAAAAACGATCCCAACAAGCTTTGGGCATTCATTAATAGTAAAAAAGGCTCAACAAATGTATCCAAAGAAATGTATTTTGATGATGTACCATTAAAAAATCCTAATGACATATTAAACGCATTTGCCAACTATTTTAACTAACTCCTGTTTGAATACTGATTGTGAGAGTAATTCCATCGAATGCGACTATCCAAACAATAACTAGTCATTTAATGAAGTAGAGGTCTTGCAAGCGTTAAAACGGATGAATCTTAAAATGACGACAGGTCCTGATGGTATACCAGCATTCCTATTAAAAAGACTATGCTATTATATTTGCGTATCCGTTGATAGTGATTTTTAATTTAATTCTAAAAACTGTCATGGAAATATTCCAAAGTATATCCTATTTATAAAAGGAAAATAATTTAGATATAAAGAACTTTAGACTTATTTCCGTAATTTGTAACTTTTTTAAAGTCTTAGAAATCCTACTTCATGACAGTATATTTCATAAACACGAACATTTCTATTCATTAACATGGATTTATGAAGGGTCGTTCAATTACAACAAATTTATTGTGTGTAACGCAATATATTTCTGAATCTCTAGATGAACATAGTCAAATGAATGTTATATATACAGACTTTTCTAGATTTCTTTTATTATTCTGAGAGCAGTTTCCGCCCTTAAAAAAATAACTGGATGGGATTTTAGTACCATGTAGTATCAAATAAATGTAAATTGCACACAAATTTTCAACGATTTGCTATGCGTAGGTTCTGAGATTGAATGTTTTTATTATTCCGAGGATACTTTCCATCCATAAAAAAAAATTATAAATTAGGTAGTTCTTTGGCAACTTTAAGAGAATTTATAGCTCTTTGTAACCTTATCTCTATGATTTTATGTTGCGCTCGGAGGTATCAGGAAAACTGGCTGCTAACCCTGGCCATAGATAAGTAGTATAGTAACTAACAATGTTGGCCTTCAGGAAATGCACAATTGCGCCCTATCGCGACTGTAGTCACCTACTATCGAATAATGGCGCTTTGTTTGATTTTATTGTTCTATATTATTTCACTCATTTCTAATTTATTTGCAATAAAACAACGAATCTCAGTGGCAATTATTTGTTTTAATAATTGTCACTATGATTTGTAGTAATTATTGCAAATAAAAAATATGGTAAAGGAATTAAAGAAATAAAAAAAATTAGTTTTGATATATATATATATATATATATATATATATATATATATATATATATATATATATATATATATATATATATTTTTCTTTTAACGTCTTTATTAAATTAATAAATTTACATTAATTAATTTACTCCCTGGGCGAAGTTTAGCTCTAGGGCTATACTTACACTTAACCCAATGTAAATAATTACATAAAAAAATTTAAATATAAATAATAGTAACATTAAATTGAAAAAATGAAAAAAAGAAAGAAAGAAAGTAAAACGTAAAAGTAATGAGTAGATTATCCCAAAAATTATGCAAACAGAAGAGTAAGAAAAAAACAGAAAAAAAATATCAAGAATTAAAATGAGTTGCCAAGTAACTGCTGATCTAAAAGATATTTTTTGAGTTTCTTTTTAAAATTAGGAACGGTATACTTTTTAAAATCTGGGTTTAGTTGATTATATAAATAAATTGCGATGTACGAAAATGATCTCTGAAACATGGAAGTGCTATGCAGAGGCATTGTTAATGTGTCTCTGCCACGAACATTAACATTATGAATAGAACTTCTCGGAATCAGTTTTTCTTTAAGGTAGAGGGGTGTTGAAGTTGTATATAAATTGTGAACAAAAGCCAAAATAAAATACTTAAATAAATTGTCCATATTTAACCATTGTATCTGATTAATTTTACTAGAGATATGATCAAATTTTCTAAGATCAAAAAACATATCGACAGCAAGTGTTTTGTACCTTTTGAATACGTTTCTTGTTGACCATATCAAGACAAGGATAGTAAACGATATAGCAATAATAAAAAATGGACAATACAAGGCTCTCACAAAGTTTTTTCATTAATTTGAAATTCAAAATTTTTTTATTTGCATATAGAAGTCTTAAGCGTAGATAAGTTTTCTGTATCAAATTACTTACATGTTTAGTAAAACGAAGATTAATATCAGACAAAAAGTCCTAAATTTTTTGTGGAATCGCACCAACTGATTATTCTTAAAGTAATGCTAGACTTTAGCTGAATATATTTAGCTGCAGAAGTAAAGAGCATAGCGGAGGATTTCGACGCGTTGAGATTTAAGTTATTTTCAGAAGCATACCTTTCAATATAACTACGGTCTTGATTAATACTAAGAGCTGCTTGGTGATAATTGTCGCTATTAAATTGAAACAACAGTTGGGTATCATCCGCATAAGTCTGCATAGACGTATGTTTTATTTTATTATACATGTCAGCCGTGTATACAATGAAAAGCAGGGGACCTAAAATTGATCCCTTGTGGAACTCCCGATGACACATTTCCAACAGAGGATTCAGTGTTTCCAATTCGCACTAGTTGAGAGCTTTATTTTAAATAGTTTTCAAAAAAATAACAGTGCAATGGGGTCAAAACCATAATACTTCAGTTTAGCATACATGAGTTCATGACTGATGGTGTCAAATGCTTTGGAAAAATCTAACATAATGAATACTGTCGCAAGTTTTTTGTCTAGATTTGTGATAATAGTATCATGAAGGTTTAGTAATGCAGTTGTTGTACTATGAGCCTTTCTAAAACCTGATTGGTGTTTTGGAATAATGTTATTTTTTAAAAAAATATTCATTTATTTGTACATAGACAATTTTTTCCAGAAACTTTGATAATATTGGGAGAAGACTTATGGGCCTCAGTTCATTTACAGACACTGGATTTGGGACCTTCGGCAAAGGAAAAATTAAAGCAGTCTTCCATGCACTGGGAAAATAACCCATCTCTAAACAGCAGTTTATTATATGCAACAAATGTTTCATAATGACAGGAGCACATAGTAATAGCATATTTAGATTGATAACATCAATACCACTTGCATTCGATTTGAGACCATTTATTGCATTTATTATAGTAGATTCATCAACTAAATTGAACTTAAAAGTAATGTTTTCATTAAATGTGTTTGAGTTAAAATGTGCAACATTCTCTGGACAAGCATTATCGTTAAAAGTGGTCATTAACCAGGTCTGGCTTTAAAAAGGAATTTAGCGAATTTTTATTATCACTTGAATAAACATTCATAGTTCTCAGCGCACGCCACAGGTGTTCTGAGGATTTTTGCCCCTCTAAAAACGAAAGATACGCTGCTTTTTCTTTTACGAATTGCATTTAGCACAAAGTTTCTTTTTGTTTTATAACTAGACCAATTTGCCGGGGTATTATTGGCTTTATATTTTGATAAAGCTTTCTCACGATCTCTTATCATCAGTTTAATCGTGTCAGTTAGCCAAGGAGCATGCGGCTTACTTACTCTTTTCGTACATACAGGTGCATGAATGTCAAATAGATTTATAATAAAATTAGTGAGAAGGTTAACTTTATCCTCGATATAGGGCAAGTAAAAAACATCATCAAAAGGTATTGATTGTAAGTCAGAAAGAAAATTATTGTAGTTAAAATCATGAAAGTTTCTATATGTAACATATTTTTGCGCATACTTAGGGATCGATAAGTGCAATTCACAGAAAATTAACATATGGTCAGTAACCAAGTCAGCATTAAGCGTTCCAGCAAAGTTAGAAATATTTTTATTTATAAAAATTTGATCAATCAAAGTTGCAGAATACTGGGTAATTCTTGTAGGTTCACTAATTAGCTCGTGAAAGCCGTATGTGTTGAAGCACTCAGATACTTTATTTCCAACATTAAAAAAAAATCGTGTTGAAATCTCCCAAAACAACAATGTTATCATACATAGGTAATAGAAAAGGTAACACATTGTCTATAAGACTGATTAAATCTGAGTTTTTTACTGTGGGAGGACGGTAAATTGTACCAATAACTAAATTTGTACTGTGAAATTTTAGATTAAGCCATAAACTGTCGATACCCTTTTCATCAATATTAAAGTCGAATTGAATTACTTGGCATTTAAGTTCTTCACGAACATACACTGCTACACCCCCACCTCTACCTGCGTGGTCTTTACGAAATAAAGAATATCACCTAATGTCCACAGTACTGGACATAACGTCATTTGAGAGCCACGTTTCAGAGACCGTCACAACATCCAAATAGTTGTTAAAGATAATTTCCTGTAATTCTAAAAAAGCCTGTTGCTAGAGAACAAACATTAAGATGACATACTTTTATATTTTTATGTTTTGTGTTCCCCATAATTAATCCTTGATTTAAGTAGGTCTAATTGGTGTTTATATATAGGACACTGAAAATCGCTACAAGCATGATCCGTTGGCAAATCACTTTTATTTTTGTTATTATATAAAATACAATTATTGCATTTTTTGGACACAGATTCACATTCATTTTGTTCGTGACTTTCGGTACACAGTGGACAACAAACTGGGGTAGAAGTTTGACAATCTTTCTTAGTCTGACCATAACGTTAACAACGATAACATCGTAACACTCTGACGTAATCCTCGACATAATATTTTTCCCAGCCAATAACTAAGTGACCTTTAGACATAACTAATTTTCTTATAGAAAATGAAACCTCAATAACAATATTTTGCGTAAACTTTCGGACAAGTTTTGTTATAATTTTAATTTCAATTTGCTCTACATTTTCAAAAATATTGTTACCACGAATTTCTTCTACTATATTTTCATCATTTGTAATGTTTTTGTTAACGCCCTTTATTAACAAACGTGGGTTGAGTTTTTTTGATTCGCTGACACTAAATTTATTACCAAATTTATCAATAACTGCAGTTTTGAGTTTATTTAGAGAGGTCATGTCCTCACAATTTATTAGCACACCACCTTTAATTGGCTTAGTTTTATTGACGAGTATGTTCAAGTCTCCAGTTTTTTACAGCAGAACTATAGTTCATTGATATGGTCTTATCAATGAAGGAATTACTTACAGTTTTTGTGTCTAATAAATCTTTTTGTAACTTATTTGTATATTCCAAACTTTCCAAGTATTTATTTAGCACATCTTTTTCGCGTGTAAGGATTTCAATTTCTTTATGTAGCACAATTGCATCACAATTATTTAAACACTTACTAACCTCTGTTTTACTAGAAGAATTCACAGCAGACAAACAACACTTTTTACATTGCCAGTTGGTTTTGCAGACATTCGATCCCAGGAATAATTTGACTGCACTTTCAAAACACCGGCTGTGCACTACGACATTGCATTTACTATTTTCACATTTCACTTTATTTCTTCTAAAATTTCCTCCACAAATTTCACATTTTACATCGGATTGATCCGACAAACCACCCGACTCGTCAGCCATCTTGAATATATATTTAGTTTTATTATAATAAACTATAGTAAGTATGTAGATACACTATAAAAATAATAACAATTAAGGTCAATAAGGGTAAGAACATATTTGAAAATTAATAGTACAACTTTGCAGTTTCCTTATAATTTTAAAATCGCACTTTTTGGCTTAAAATCTATTTACGTTATTTATCGGAATGTTTGAAACATATAGGTAAAATTTCAAATTCCTGCTTAGTTTCAATAAATAAAAAAAAATTGTGCTCGAATATGCACTTTCCCATTGCTCTGGAGGTAAGAGCATTTTCGTCTGCTGAAATGTTTATTAAGTACATTATCAGATTGATGCGGTAAGTGCCCAAAATGTACATATTCGACGTCAAAATCTGTTTTTGAAAATTGAAATTATCTCTATCTTAGGGAAATTGGTATTTCAATTATATAATACATATTTTGACTAACTTCACATTGTGTACTAATTTGCTAGTTGGAGAATTTTATATCAAATAAAAATTGTATATTTTTTGTGTACAAGAATAAATGCTTAAAATTTTAAAAAAAATTAAAAATTTTATTTTTAAGAGATTGTGTACTTAACATGTAAATAAAAATAAAAAATGACTGCAAATATTGCGAGAAAGTAACACTAAATGTCTCCCCTGTAGTTTTGTAATAAAATTTTAAATATTTATATACTGGGTGATTCTAAGAAACTTTTTTATTTAGCATTTTACTGTAGCAGTAAAACTGAGGGTTCTTTACTTATGTCATTTCACATTGTGCAACTTTTAGGGTTCCCTGTACACAAACTTTTAAATTTCTTAAATTAAATCGTATTTTTTAAGAAAGCAGGCATGCATTTTCATAGAGAATAACTTTCTGTCGTAAAATCAAAAATAAAAAGTTTTCCCTCGTTTAAAATCAATCCGGGGACACACTATACATGTATATGGTCTTGCCTCTTTTACTTTATATGCATTTGCCCCAACCCCTAATGTTCAAGGTGCGAGTGCATATTCCGCTCAGAATGTACAACATAATTAAAAAAATAAGAAACTAATACATCACTAGAAAGTACATTGACCCTATTACTGATTTTTCATGGACCTTATTCTTAACATGGCTTTCTTGTACTTTTCATATTTTGTTCTGGCTTTTATTTTTATTGCATCTGTGTACTGATTGGATTTATTCTCCTTCTGAGATCTATAAACAACAAATCAAATAAGATAAACATTGCAAAAATTATTTTAAAAATTGTATATTAAATTAACAAATAGATAAAATTTTTGTAACTATTTCCATTTTAAAATTAATTACTTCCATAGTTCTTTACTAAAAAATTTTCAAAATATTTTGCTTTCGAACTATTCAAATTTTAAAAAGAATTACAGAGGTATCTTTGCAGTTTTCGGAGTAAACATGATCGTTGAACTTTCATGTCCTTGTATTTTGTTTGGTGGGGTTGTGACTAATTCAGGAATGTCATAAAGTGCACTGGATGGTCCTGGTATTGGTTCAGTAGATGACTTTAAGGGTGATATAAGAGAAAAAGCAATCTCCTCAGCCATGATATTAACGTCCTCAATATTACCTCCAAGTGTATTATTATCATATATCGTATAAAATTAGTATCTACATGAATACGGTCATACAGGAACATTGTTTTTCTATAACTGCATAATCTCTTTAATCATTAAAATTAGAGACTTGGCACCTACTGATTCTTGTAATTATTTTTCTTAGAATTTAAGTGAGCTTATAAAAAAATGAATAGTTACCGACAAAACATTTAAATCATTAAAATTAGGGACAGGACCTACTTATTTTTCTCAGAATTAGGTAAGTTTATTAAAGACAATACTGTAGATATGGAAAATTAATAACACAAATATTTAAATCATAAAAATGTACTGGTTAATTCTACTTATTATTTAATTTCACTTATTATACCTACCTACTTGTATTGCTCACATATTTTGCAAGCAAAGGGTCTATTCTCATTAGGCGGTCAAGGCACGGGACAGGCAAGGGAACGGCAAGGTGTCAAACCATGCACACGTTCGGTTTTCCAACGGGCTTCAGTCAATCTTTTCTAAGTATAGGGATTATAGACAAGGATCTACTTATTTAAAATGTCCTCATTACTCATTATTTTTGATTTTAGATCCAGAATATCGTTTGAAGAGTGTAAAATATAAAACATGGCTGTTCATGGATTTACACTGGCCAGTCTTATTAGTCCTTGCTAATGTCTTGCACGGCTGAAGACTAGTGTATGTGAAAACCCATTTAAATATAAACTTATATGCCTTTCTTGACCGTTAATTTCAATAATAGGAATGATGTAGATATATCCTGGGATTTCGGTCATTTAAATAAATAAGAACAATATTTATTTTCTTACGTTTCGGTTTATTATGTTATGTTAACATAACCTTAAAATGTTTGTGTAATTACTTGTCGTTTTCTGACGATGGCTGTAATAAACCGAAACGTAAGAAAATAAATATTGTTCTTATTTATTATGACCGAAAGCCCAGGATATATCTACATCATTCCTATTATTTAAATATAAATGAATTTTTGCCTGGATTGTGCCTTGCCGATGCCTTTCTCTTTGCTTGCTGCATATGAGAATAGTTGTTTTCTTTTTTTATCATTGATTTGATAATTAAGAAGTAAACAAGTCTCACCTGATGTATAACGATGAGGCAAATGCAATAAAGGAATGCTATCCATTTTTAAGATAGATCCAGCACAAGTCAAGCGAGAATCATCCGTAAAATGAATATCACACACTCTATAATTAGGTAAAACATCCTTTATATCCATATTTTCCAATTTAACATTGCCAGTTTGCTTTACCCATGTTACGAAAAGCTAAATAATAATACATTTCAACAATTTTAAATAAATACTTTAGATAGTGCTAAAGGTACTTTAGTACTTTGAATATGATTTCATATCATACTATTTTGGTACATATAACTATTACAATAATAATTCTTTTTACCTCTAAGTACACTAAACCACTACAGTAACATTTTTTATTATTACTTTCGAAAATGTTAGAAAAAAAAGTTTTTCTAATATTTCTTGCAATATTTAGTTTAATATATCAAGAAATATGTACTATTTATCCTCTGTTTTAAATAATTATTTAAAATAAAATATTAATTAAAATTATCTCGACCGAACGCCTCAAATTGTTTCCATAAAATCCATATTCAGAGAAAATTTTCTTTCATATATTTTTCTGGCAAAGTAGGATAACAAATAAATCAACAAATTAATTTTATATTTACCTCATTGTCCTTGGGGAAGCGATGCATTTTACAAGTTTTATTAGTATTTTTGCACAATGGAATACAACAATAAAATACCATGTTTTTAAAAATATATATCACAGACGGAACCGGAACACTAGGAAAACAAACAAATCATGCGCATGCGTACTTAGTAGAACTAGAACTCTTGTCTTTGTCTTTAAGTTACACAGACGCTCTCTTACGAGTGTAGTTACGAACTAATACAATTTCTTGAAACTGTGCATAATGCCTGTTTTACATTTGTCAATTTCTTCGTGAATTTATTCATGAAGTAGCTCCACGACAAGTGTAATATAAAACTTTTACTTGAAATAAATTCAAGGACATTATCGTGAATTTCTTCACACAATTAGAACATGTTCTAATTTCCGTCAACATTTGTGTGATTTTCAGTTATACCAATCGCAAGAAACTCCGATTTAGGATCTAGACCTAGACTGGTAGACTGTAGTAGGTTGGTACACACTGAAAAGTTCCACTCGTGACAGATAAAATTCAGGGTAATGTAAAAAAAGATTACTTGCTGTGAAGAAATTGGCGAGAAAGTTCATAAATTTCTTCATGAATAAATTCACGAATAAATTGACAAATAAATGTAAAACTGGTATAACAGTTTCCAACGCATGACCCTGGCTGCTGTCTTTACACCGGTAGAGGCCTTCGGGCTAAAATGCCATTAATAAACGAAACGCATTTAATAAAAATAATAAAAACGTGCGAATAATATAATTGTTGCACATTCCATAGGATACTCGTCGCAGTTTTTTCATAATAATTTTAGTTTTGTATATAAATTAATTCCCCATCTATTCTTACCTCCATTGCTACAAATTCATAATTTCTGTTTTTAAATTTAGACATTATAACGTGTTTTTGCTTTTATGTGATAAATGTTTAATTTTTCATGTAAATTTCAGTTGAAACAGAATCTGCATTTTATTCTGACTGACATGATAATCCGACGTACCTATACGTAATTTTAATTATCTTCCGATAATATCAACCTGGCTTATGAAAACAGCATTAGGATAGTTATTGTTTGGAAAATATGGTAGCATCACAGTTGGATCTGAGTGAAGTTATTAATAGATTTGCAACAATCAAAGAACGTAAGAGACTGTAAATGCAATACTGGTAATAATTATTATTGAGAAACTATTTTTATTTTTTTATATACTTCATGTTAATATCTATATTTTATAGGGTTACATAACATAAATTGTAAGTTTATATTTTAAATAAAAAAAACGTGCTCATAATTATTATACAATTTAAAATTTGATAATTTTTTTTAATTGGGGACCTTGGCCACCTAGTTATGCCACTGGTTATAATAATATAAGTATTAATATCTAAGTATGTTTCTATTAATTAATTGTTTTTAATAATAAATTAATTAAAAAATTAGTAAATATAAATGTTTGATATTTATACCAAAATAAATTGAAGTAGGCAAATACCTACATATGTACATATTATAATACGTATCTAAGGGCCGCGGCCGGTATATCCACCTCCTGGTAAAGTTACCGAACAGATAAATTTAAGAATAAATTAACTAAACCAATAAAATAATGGTTACTATTTATCTATTTTTGCAGAAGTTATTCCATATGAGAATATACGTTACTTCGCTGTGATCAGTTTTTTGTATAATAATTAATATAAACCTGTTTGGTAACTAACAGCCGCTCAACCAGCAGGTGGATATACCGGACCTAAGTAATGTAAACATTATAAATACTGAATTTTGCTCTAATTTGGTAAATTTTATAATGATTATAGGAGGACTTACAATGAGAAATTATTGTTCACTTCTTATGAGTATGACCGTAAAATTATTCGGTACACAAAGCATCAAATATTAATTTATTCTTAGGAACCTGAAAAATATAATGTGTTTTAATAAACTTCTCATATTAAAATAATATACATAAGTATATTTTGCAAAATAAAATTTAAATAAAAAATACGGCTTTATAATTGTTTATTTATTATCAGTCGTCATTAATCAATTCACTTTTGGTTGAGACTACATCTAGAATAAAATCAGTAGGTAACTAAGAAATGCATCAACAAGTAGAAATACAAGGCGGGGGAAAGAAAAAATGAGAGAAAATGTAACCTGGAAACAAAGGAGGCCACGGACAAGCGGAAGAGTGTTCAGTAGGTTAGTAAGTTAATGATTTACTCGTGCGTACATGATTACATTTAAATGATGGTGACGGATTCCTTAAAACCAGCGGTTAAACATTTTTCTATACTATTATATATATATATATATATATATATATATATATATATATATATATATATATATATATATATATATATATATATATAATGTATATTATATACAGAGCTGTGACCCAGTACACAATGAAAGTACTGGCAGTAACCACTATACAGTATCAATAATTTTTATTTTACTTACAGTATTATGTACCAGTACTCCTTAGAAGTGCTACTAATATTCAGTAAAGTACTGAAAATCAAACATTTGCAGTAACAGTATTAAGTACCCTCAAATTATTTTCTATATAGAGTATTTTTTTTAAAGCTGTACTTTCAATTACAGTATTTTAAAATACTTGCAGTCTAAAAATCAGTACTAATATTGGGTAAATATTTTCAAATTATTTTCAGTATTTTAGAATTGTCAGCGGTAGTAAGTAATAAATATACTAGTAATATATTAGTATCAGTAATAGTGGTGAAGTTTTTGGAAATATAATCATGAATAAATTATTCGTTTGGAGACCTTTTTTTATTATTGGTAATAAAAATTTAAGTCAACTTAAAAATGTAACATTTCTATTATAATTAAAAACCGCTATTGCTTTTCAGCAACACCAATGTTTGAAAATTGGTGTTGCTCATTGGCATCATACTTATTGTATGTTTTACATTTATTTAATGGTAAATTTCTCAGAAGAAGTTTATCACGACATTAAAATTTAAATAGAGAACACTTTTTCTTTAATAAAGATATTTGACGCCATCGACCGTATTTCGGATTTCATTCGGATAAAAATAAAAGTTTTGAATATTTCCAGTTTCATACATAACAAATTTAAACGATATCATTAATCTAAAGTTTGATTAAAATAAGAACCTGACCTAAAATAATTATAAGCTGAAATACAATACGAAAACGATGTAATGAACTGATTGAAAAAAAAAAAAGATTTTTGACACAATAATTTACTTCTTAAATTATATGTGATATAAATTTTATTGTCACTAAAACTCGATAAACTAATGCCATTAATCTAAAGAAATGCTGTATGAGGGCGTGACAATAATACAAAATACTCCAATATTTTACTTGTTTACTTTTACTTAAGTTAAGTACCTGCAGTAGTTAATAGTTTATTACAATTTTATTATTACTGGGAGTACTTTCTAATACTGAGAGTACTTAAGTAAAGTGCTTGAAGCAGATTATGATTTTGCAGTACTTTTTTAAGTAACAAGTAATACTTAATAAAAAATGTAGAAAAGAAGTACCAGTAGAATTACACTGCATACAAAATTCTGGAAATCTAAATACCAACACAGAATTATTAAAAGTACTTAAAGTAAAGTACTTAAGGTACCTAAAGTACTGCTTATCATATTTGCAGTACATTTTTGTACTGAGTACAAACTTTGGGTATATATAATATGTATGTACATGTGAGTGTTTTAAAATGCTGGACTGGTTTGTTAAACTAAGAAAAACATTTTGTATTCTAGTGTCCTGAAGATAATAAAATTTTTTCTATTTAAAAATATTTTACCCTTAAATCTACTATTTGGATGTAGAAAATTTACTCTGGATCATCAATCTTGCTTTCTGTTAAAAAAATGTGCAAATAAAACTGCTTAGAATATAAATCGTGACCAGCTGAACACATAAATTTTAGATTCAATTTCTGGCAATAGTATTATCTAATAACAATTTATTTATAATGCGTCGAAAATTATACACCACGGGAAAAACTCAAAATCGTTAAAATTTTTGCATTTCTCTATGTATTGAATATGCCCAGTTTTCCTCATCAGACTGATAGTATCAAGTTATTTTAAATTCTGTAAGAAATACGTCCTATGAACGTCCATAAGATATACACAATGGATATTGTTACGGTTCAATTTTATCAAAACATATTTTACTAAAATTTTTATGGTAAAGGAAACAGAAAAATTCTCATAAAATTCCTTTATTAATGTGACCGGTTTCGTGAACAAATTAATTACTTCACATCATCAGACACAGGAATTTTTTTATAAATATAAAACCAGGGTAGTCAAATTAGAATTAAAATAGTTTTGCAACATGTCAAATTATAAGTAAATGTAAGATATAAATTCTGTTAGTATCTAATTAACCTTTTTTAATAAAATTTCTAAAATTTAACGTGCTTCTTTTAAACACATACATATACTACAATAGTTAAAATCTAATATACATTATTAGATTTTAACTATTGTAGTATATGTATGTGTTTAAAAGAAGCACGTTAAATTTTAGAAATTTTATTAAAAAAGGTTAATTAGATACTAACAGAATTTATATCTTACATTTACTTATAATTTGACATGTTGCAAAACTATTTTAATTCTAATTTGACTACCCTGGTTTTATATTTATAAAAATTCCTGTGTCTGATGATGTGAAGTAATTAATTTGTTCACGAAACCGGTCACATTAATAAAGGAATTTTTATGAGAATTTTTCTGTTTCCTTTACCATGAATAATTACTCATATGGGATCAATCTATCTACGTTATAAAATTTTTATGTTATGTTATGAAAATCTTATCTCTGCAAGAGGATTTAGAACAACGTTTCTTTAAAGTTATTGCATTGCATCAAGTGCATCTTCTGAAGCCCTCCATTGAGGGTTTTCCTTGGCGGGGTTTATTTAAAACATCTGTTGTTGTATGCCGCTAGAAATTGCTAATCATCTTGGAACATTCTGGGAACATATATTTAGGAATATTCCTTGGTTAAATACACCCGATTGACCTCCTGCCTGGTGTGTTTTTTTAAGGACTTCGTTGTGCTGTGTTCGTCTCTAGGTATTTTAGAAGTCTAAGTTGCCCTGGTATGTACTTACTATAAGAATTTTCTTTGACTTAGACATTTCTCGTACACTTCGAGGAAATAATAGACACAACTGTGCGTGCTGAGAACGTTTAAAGGCCATCAAATTTTGCTTAACAGTTTTAACCGTATTAGACTTTAATAGTTAAATTTAAAACCATTTATATTAAACTCTTTGCGTTTTAAATCTTTTTTCTGTAGGTTCATTTAAAGTTTATTTAATTTTTTTTCTTTTTTACCGAAGTTGCCACATTAACTTAATGATACCAAGATACACATAAGTATATGGGTTATCTATATATACGGGGTTGTGTATATATATATATATATATATATATATATATATATATATATATATATATATATATATATATATATATATATATATATATATATATATATATATATATATATATATATGTATATATTAGTTTTGCTCAGTCAATTAGATGTACTTTTTTTAACACGCTTTTATTAGTTTGTTTGTTTGTTTGTTTGTTTGTAACCGACTCTTTGGACTCGATTTTGACCCACTTTAAACGGACAGATTTAATTGAAACTTTGTATACTTACGAAGAACCGGTAACAATACAATAATTTGATAAGTTTATATCATTATCATGATCAGGATCGCCAGTCCTTTCCTCACGTATCCTCTACGTGAGAACAGGAGGCTTAATATTGTAAGTATATTCGGTGATTCTCAGTTCGGTCGTTGGCCGAGCGGGCAAGTCTTAGTCGACGCGAAACGACGGACTCCTCGGGCGTGAGTTCAAATCCCATGGCTGAAATAAAAAAAATATTTCTTTTTTCAGAAATATCTGTTGGATCGTAATATGTTATAATATCAGCATCAATAAGAAATATAAATATAGTTTAAAAAAACTACAAAACACGCTTTCATAGCACATCAAGCTAAATAGTGAAAAATAAATATTGTTTAAAAAAACTAAAAAACACGCTTTTAAAGCACATCAAACTAAAAAGTGAAAAATAATTATTAATATAAACTAAAAACAATAATGAACGAAAAATACTAGTATTATTGTGAAAAAAGCGTGGGGCGCTTTGTGCCATATTTTTCGTATATCGAGCAACCCACGCTTTTTTTCACAATAATACTAGTATTTTTCGTTCATTATTGTTTTCAGTTTATATTAAAAATTATTTTTCACTTTTTAGTTTGATGTGCTTTAAAAGCGTGTTTTTTAGTTTTTTTAAACTATATTTATTTTAACCTGAATCGATTGATTTATTAATTTACTTACACAAACGCACACTTATGTATACAGATACGTGTATATGTATGTCTAGATATTTGCAAATTATTTTGTCCAATCAACTATATATATACTACCTAAATTGGATCCAATAATATTATTTGATCAGTTATTAAATACAAAATTATCCTTTGTTAAATACTAAAATGTAAAATTATTTGATAATAATTAATTAAAACTTTACATTAGTAAGGTAAAAGGTTGTTAACCAGAATATAGCTATATACTTGGTAACTTTTGAATGTATGAATTTCCAAGACATTTTTAATACATATTAGTATTCTATTTGTTTCAGTTTTTTTTGTAAGTGATTATTCTACCCATTTCTCAATTATACACGCATATATAATTTCCTTTTTTTTTTTGTTAATGTGAGTACTTTATTTGCGGTCAATATTGTAATTTTGAAATAATTAATTTTGGGGTAATAGTGATTATTTCAATGGTATTTTTAATATATTTGTATATACTTATGCGTACACAATTTCTTTTTATTTATGAATTACCTACTATACTCTTGTAATTTGATTATTGCCTTTTCGTGACTTTGAGTGATAATTGCTAGTAGCTAACGACACCTAATCAGGATCAAATCACGTGGCGCTCAAATTTACTTTATTAACTCTGTAACCAGCTCTGTTTCACTGTTAGCTGTTGGCCTTGATTGGTATCTTTACTAATATGTGGGTAAGTTTAACCAACTTTTGTTAATGTTATTTAATTGTTATTATTGATACTTTTTTTTGCGTATGCATTTACTTTAGTTTACTTCTAAATGCCACCCCATTAAAGACCCTGGTAAAATCTCATGCTCTAACTAAATAGTTCTTCTTACTCCTAATAATATGCTTAAATTACCGGGATCATCGAAAATACTGGAAGAACGTGGCAATATACTGGACGTCCATTGGACATACGAACTTTGTCATTGGACATAAAATATATTTGTCACAAATTGGGACGTCCATAGTTAACATGTTTTATGTCCACTTGTAGACCTCCATGGACATCCATTGGCTATCCAATGGACATTCTTAGCTATATACTAGATATCCCGAGTGAACCGCCTGTATTGTTTTTACCTGCATTTACTCACTGTATACACACAGTGACATGAAAGCTTCTAGTGGTCGGGTCACGCCATCTATCCGTTTAGTTTGGAGCTATAGGGACTAGTATTAATGCATTGTATTAAATAAAAAAACTCACGTTGCCTGCGTGTTGAACCTCTGCATTTGTAGCCTGATGCTTAAGTCACTGAGCCGTTGAGAACCTTGTTAGGAGAGTGTATAATAATTAGTTACATACGCAATAAATTCGTATCAAAAATTGCAGTATTAAAACTATTCTAACATAGATAATTCATTAATTGATTGGTGAATTATTTAATTACATTCAATGATTTGTTCTATAAAATAATTTTTTGTCTAGAAAATTGCGAAATTTAATAGTAAAAAGTATTTCTTTTGGAAATTCCGAAATTCACCATCAAAAATTATAATTTGAACTGTCACGATTTGCTGTTCAATTTTGCCTATCAGGAAATTATATTGCAGATCAAATAATTAATTCCCGATACTTATTCATTATATAAAAAATTATGTATTAAATTTAATTATAAATTGTAAATAATAAATAATAATAAAAGAAACTAATTAATAAAAGTTAAAAAAAAAAAAACAAAAAAATCCTGGAGTTGGATCAGAACGCCGACCAGTCGCGTCTGAAGTCGTACTATAACCAATTCAATTCAATTCAAAACAATTTCATTAATAGTTAAAGAAAACAGTGTATATGGTCCTCTCTCGACACTCGGTCCATTACCAACCTAGCATCCTCGCGTACGATGGCGACGGGGCAATTGTTAGGTCGGGCGGAGCGGGGCCAATCCGGACTTAAAACTAAAACATTAACAACAAATACAATACCTAAAAAAACATTTTTAAATTGTATAATAATTCCGAAAAACCAGAAAACAAAGACGCCGTTGATATAAGACTTTAAAATAATGCAAAAAGAATATATAAAATTGTATAAATTTGTGTATAATAATTTTGAATTTTGATGATGCTTCGACGAACCAAACTGTCACAGTAAAAAGCTCGCCTCTAAACAATACTGAATTGGGAAGCGGGAATGTCCAACTCCGCTTATTTTTGGGTATTTAATGATATTTCGTGTATCTATATGATAATGTGCCGCAATTTACTGATGGTTTGCTTATAATTTGGAATAAATTTTTTGGGGAATATTTGACAACAAAAACGAACAAAAAGAAAATAAGAGAAAAGTGAGAACAAAATTTGGAATTCTGGCGCCCCTTTTTATAGTGTGGGAGTGTCCTCCCATTTTGTGGGAGGACCGTGGTCTAAAAATGTTGTCTGAAAATTGGTAACGTTTGGTACGGTAATTTGTGTTTTATTCGAAATGGCGCGTTATACTCCCTTATTTGTGTAATGTTGGCGGTTAGTGGACAATCAGAAAGTTTAAATTCGTAAAATTTTTGTGAAGTATCTCTGATATAATCCACTATGGGTACAATGTCGTTGCAAAGTTGTCGTAATTCCCTTATGGGGGTATATCTTGTTGAATTACTTATGAGGCGAAGGAATTTGTTTTCCAGTACCTGCAATTTGTGTAACGTCGTCGCGCTCGCAGAACATCAGGCCGGTGCAGCATATACCAGGGCTGGTCTTACTATCATCGTATAAATTAATTTTTTATTATCCCTGTTTAATCTGCTATTCCTCGCCCTCAGGGGGTATAGAGTCCTGGACAGAGAATAAACTTTACGTATCGTCTCGTTAATGTGTTTTCCAAAATAAAGTCCTTTATCCAAAGTTACGCCTAAATATTTTACGTCTTGTTTCGTCTCAATTTGGCTGCCCCCCATCGAAATAGGTGTAATTATTTTATTATTTATTCTTTTTCTAGTGAAAACAATAGCCTCTGACTTGGCGACGTTCACCTTCACCTTCCACTTGGCGTAGTACTCCGGCGCCCTTACCATGTGCGCTTTTATCAGCTGCCCAGCGGCCTGAGCATGGTGACTGTGACAGTATATGGCGACATCGTCGGCGTACATCGCAAGCTTGGTGTTCGAGAACTGCGGAAAGTTGGACACATATATGTTATATAATTTTGGCGCAAGGACCGACCCCTGCGGAACGCCTGCTCCAATGTCCCTCTGTGTTGATAGAGTTTTGTTCACTCTTACTCGCAACGTTCGGCCGTGCAAGTAAGAGCGTATCAGTTGCGTTAAATGGTCCAGAAAGTCGTACCGGTGTAGTTTATATATGATACCGGGCAGCCAGACGGTATCGAATGCTTTCTCAATATCTAAGAGCACCATGGCGGTGCTCTTGTCAAGATTATACTGTCCCTTGACATCATTGACGATCCTGACGATCTGCAGAGTCGTGCTGCGTCCCTTCTTGAAACCAAACTGAAAATCATCGTTGATTTCAAGATCGCCCTGGGCAGTGTTTAGCCGCTTTAGAACGACCTTTTCAACCAGTTTAGATACCACTGATAGTAAAGATATCGGACGGTAACTAGTAGCCGTTTTCGGATTTTTGTTCGGCTTCAAGATAGGACACACCACCGCACTCTTCCACTGGCTAGGCCAGTATTGCAGACGCCAAATGCCATTGGTGATGTGCGTAAGTTGGACAATACCTTTTCTCGGCAGATTCTTAAGTAGCTTATGATCGATACCGTCCGATCCCGGCGCTTTCTTGTTTGCGAGAGTCCTGATAAGCTTTTTCAGCTCCACGGGCGTGGTTATAGTTGCTAAAATTTGCTGTCGCGTCATAGGAATTTGGATTCCATGACCGTATATTGGGAAATTGTATTTTCGATGCGGTCGTGATCTTCGTTATTTGCCAAAGCCGTCTCAGCCTGTTTTTGTAGCGTATCATTTGTCTGACCGCGTCGTCAAGTTGGCCTCCTGAAGTATGCCCGTGAATACGTCCACGGCACTTTCCAGGTCACCGGCATTATTTATATTGCTGTTTATTTCAAGCCGGTTATTGATGAACTGGCAAAAAGCTGGTCAGTTGGCATTCTTGTAGGACGTAACCTCAATCGCGGCGTCCTCCCTCGACACACCACGCAGATTAATTAAAATCGTATTTTGGTCGGACGTGAGCTCCTCCAACGCTACAGGCAGCGTGGAGGTAGTCACGCCCTTATTGAGGACTATGTCGATGGTGGTCGGCGTAGTACCATTGTCTGGGAAGTGCGTCAGAGTATTCGGGAACTCCAGGGAGACATTGTTGTTATTTACATAGTCAAACAGGGTGTTGCCGTTCGCGTTATTGCGATGGCAATTCCACATTCGATGTCTGGCGTTCAAGTCACCAACGATCAGGCCGCGCCCTCCCCGATTCGCGATTCTATCAAGACAGTTCACAGTAAAGCCGTTCAAAGGTCTATTATACACGGCGGTGATATGCGTGCCGCTGTCCAACGTTACACTCACGTTTTCGATCGTCGTGTTACGTATCGATTTGTGAGTGTGTGCAATGTCGGACTTTATCAGGATGGCCACTCCGCCACCTCTGTTGCCGTCTCTGTCTTGCCTAATGGTGGTGTATCCGCGGACTTTGAGCTTATCGCGTCTAGTCAATTTTGTTTCACAAAGGAGCATAATGTCAATTTTATGCCCCGTCAGAAAATTTATAAGATGCGGAATTTTGTTACCGATACCATTTGCGTTCCAAGAAGCTACTACAAATTTAGCAGACATTGTTCGAGATAAAAGTTAAAAAATATTTCGGACTTTTCCAGTTCCGTATTGCAATTGATAAGCTTACCTGTCAACAGCTTGACTCTTCGTAACATCAGGTCCAGGTCTATGATGCCGGATAGTTGTTGAAAGGCTGCCTGCAGCTCCGTGAATTTTCCCACGCTTCCTGGAGCTGCAGCTGCCATCGATGGTGTTCTCATTTGTTGTTGTTGCTGCATCGTCTGTTGTTGCTGCTGCTGCTGGATTACTGGCTGGGCCATCTGGGTCTGCCTTCTTGTTCCAGGCAACTCTGGGAAATGTCTGTTGTAGTTTTGTTGGTCTCCATTTTCCTCTACCATTGGTCTAACCCACGCGTTTGTCCGTGGTGGGGACGCTGCGATATACCTGGTCTGGGGAGCCGGCTGTACATATTGTCTTGACTCGATTTGATCCAGTTTTCTTTGGTATATTTTACACTCTGTAGAGTTCGCGGTATGGTCCCCCTTACAATTAACACACTTTGCTGGCTGGTTTTTGTTTATGGTACACTCCCTTGTAAAGTGCCCTCCAGCACACTTTACGCAGCTCGGAGGGGCACGACAGTTTGCAGTCGCGTGCCCCCACGTTTGAGAGCGGTGGCACTGTATGATAATTTTATTGTTGAAATGTCTTCACCAGGCCACCGCAGTGTGCTGGAGGTACTTTACCTCCTTGGTCAGGTCGTTCAATGTTACCGATGAGGCCGTCACTACTAGGAAGAGGGGAAATCTCGTTCCCCTCATTTTGTAAATTTCTTTTCCTTCTATCTTATAAATTTCTCTCATTTCTTCTTTTAATTCATTAAGATCCACGTCTTCGTTCAACCCATGCAGGACAAACCCATGGCTTTTCTCTGCTTTTTGAGTGTAGGTGTGGAAACTAACTTTCCCATGTATTATTATTGGTGGTGGTCTTTCTTGCTTCTTGTTTTTCGTTTGTGGTATTCTTTTTTTTGGCTCGTCGCGTCGTTGTATTCTTTTCTTGTATTGTCTCGTTCATGTCCTTGCTAACATCTTTATTATCTTTCAATGTTTTAACTTGTTTTCTATTGTTGTTTCTTTTGTCTTCTCCTCAATGGTCCTTTTCTTCGTCGTTGGGTGCGTAAAAGTTTTGTCTTGTTCATCTATTGCACTGTGTCTTAATTTCATTATGTTTCCCAAATTTTCCGTTTGTGTCGTCTCCGTCGTGTCCATCGTTTCTTGGTTTTTGGAAGTTCTGGTAATTTTTGCACTCCTCACCTCATCCTCCGATGATGACGAGGAGGACGATACCATCGTCGAGTCTTCATTCTTCTTTTTTCCTTATTCTTACTGTTTCTTCTGCTTTCGATTTCTTGTGTACTTTTGACCTTCATATCCTTTTCTTTTGCTCCGGGTAATACCCGGATGCCAAATCTTTTGTTTTCACTTCTTTTATTATTTGAAATCTCAAATTTGGATCTTCTAACCTAACTTAATTTAACTGTCTAATTTAGAAAACGTAAATAAATAACTAAAAACTGTTGTAAAAACCTTTGTTAACCAAATGTGTATCAGAAAAGAAATAATTTATGTTAAATGTCACTGTCACTTTTATTTATTAACCGAATTTTTTTCATCTATATACTCACTAGCGTTCCTTCTTATTCTTCCGTACCTTGTCACTACTCCTATATAAATATCCCTTATCACTACACTTATTTAAAATACTTTTTTACTATTGAAAATTAAATTTATTTTCTCAAGTATATTTTTAACATCCGCTTGTCGAAATTAAATCTTGACGTACTATAACCAATACACCATGCTCTGGTGAAACGTAGGTAACTCGACCTAGTAGATAAGTTAGACAGTATATTTTCAGGTCGATTATCTCGAGAACTAAAGTTCCTTGTGTAAAATCCATTTACCTGAGGGGAAATCAGGAGTATACAGGGTGTTTACAAACTTGGGAATTATTTTTTGAGGATAATTACATCTTTATATAATAAATCGTATAGTGCACAAGAAAACCTTAAAAAATTAGAAAAAAATAACTACCTTTCTCAACAAAAAAGTGCGAAAATGTTGAGAACTGCTGGAATCGAAGTTGAATGTCCTGTCCCAATACACAGCATATTTCACAATAACTGTTCCATGTTGCCATATCCTTCAACACAAAATCTTGTTGCTACTGAACATGAATGAAATCTTTTTAATGGATAGTTTATTTCCTCCTATACAATCCGATTAGACGTACGGTTTGTTTAACGAATGAATGCACACATACTTAAAGTTGGATTGTCCTCTACCAAATTTAAAATGTTTTCCTCAGCGTTGAAAGGTATATCATGTCTTTGACGGGGCCGTAACTCACAAATATCGTGTGATCGTTGCACAAAGGTTAGAAATCATGCGGCATTTGGTGTATCCCTATTTGAAAAATGTTCCACCCACAGACAGCCGAAGTATTTTGACATGTACCATAGATATTAACATCCACAAGTTCATTATTACTGTTACTATGAAAAAACACTGTAAAACGAACCGAACGAAGATTGAAAACAAACACTATTAAATAACAATTCTACTACAGAATTTTGTGACTCCATATTTGCATAGTAACTTTTTATCACTATAGCCCACAAGCAGTGTAGCCAACATTAGGTGCGCTCTCTAAGATTTCAGTTAATCTAAGTTGTTTTACGGTAACACTGCATAAATAAAAGTATAATTTCATTTATTGTAGCCTCCGTAAAACTACATAGATTAACAGATCTGCTAGAAATAATGCACCTAATATCACCCATCCACGAATTTGTTAATATTAAGAAATTCGTGCTTCCATCTCAAAAATAGGAGTACTGCAAGCAATTTCTGCGCATACTTGATTTATGAATCACCGTTCCTTGTTTATTCTGTCAAAATGTCTGTAATTTCTCCGTTTTGAGATTTGTCAATTTGTTTTGTTTTGTTTCCGTGCCTAGCAGGAGATTTTTTGTGTTTTATCTTCTATTTTTCAGTTTTTTTGCAGCACAGTAATGGAAAAAGTATATCGAATTTGTGTCTTATGTAAAAACTGAAAACAAACTCATGTCTGGCAGAGTTTCACGTGACATTTCACAGATTAGAAATTGTTTTATTTTTATTTTGTTCAAACATTGTCAGCTAAATCCAACAATCAGCATTAAGTATAAGTATTTAATAGAAGAATTTAATCGTATAGGTTTCCCAGTGACGAGAGCCAAAATGTGTGGATACAAATATATATCTGAGGTTTTTCAAGTACACACATCATAAATACACTATTCATATGTTCAGAACAATGAACGAAGGCCACATGGATCCGAAACTCAAGAGTCTGGGAAACCATTACAATCGAGAGAGGGAGGTTTTCTATCCATAGCTGTGCCCTATCCAATCACGACAATGGAAGTTTTAAGAGCACAAGGTATAGTATTTACAAAATTAAGATAGCAGATTCTTGTCAGGTTAAAGAAATTGATAATTTTCATCCTATGCTATTGGTCCTTTGAAACAATAATTTTATATCACGTACAGCGTATCTCGACAACTAAATTGAATAAAGCAGCTTGTCTCAGTTTTTATGTTAATTTGTAGTGGAGGGAATTTTACCGATGTTCTTAATACATAATTCAATCTGTGCTTTTATTTTTAAAGGTATCTTAAATATAACGTAAAATAATTACGCCCATTAAAGTTTCTTAAAACTGGATCCCGTCCCATATAAATATTGAGAAAGTTTTTTGGTCGATTGCTAGATTGTAGATGTAATAGTTATAACCACCTTTTCAGGTTTTTGGCATGACACGTGTAATATCGTGAGTGTAATATATTAAATAAAATTAAATTAATTATCAAAATTTTGATGTCTCGTGCTAAAAGCTCGATAATATTCAAAGAAAAACATTCATGTATAACCTGTATGAGGTATATTACAAAACTTAATTATCTTTTTAGTCTTCCCTGCCATGTACATTAGAAGATCTGGTTTCCCAAAAATCAAGGAATTGAGACAGAAAGTACTCTCAAAGAAATCTGGCGATTTGCGCAATTCTATTCTTCTAGAACTTACAACTACGTTCGTAGACTTGAAAAAATCTGTTACCCTATCTGATAACAAAGCTCTTGTTATTATTAATCTTTTTGTATTGTTTAATTATAA
>JANEYF010001766.1:0-52367 GCA_029963845.1 Rhamnusium bicolor
TTTTTATTTATTGACATTAATTATATACCTACACATATCACCTCTATTTTATTTCTATCAGCTTTAAGCTGATTTCCGCCATTTTGTGATATATGTATATATATATATATATACATATATATATATATATATATATATATATATATATATATATATATATATATATATATATATATATATATGTATATATATATATATATATATATATATATATATATATATATATATATATATATATATATATATATATATATATATATATATATATATAATAGTAGCCATTGAATGTAATAAAACAATATATTTTGGGCACCACAGCACTCTGGACTCAGAAATAGATTTTTTAATAAAATTTTTAATGTTTATCAAAAAAGTGGCCAAAATGGGTGTATTGTATTCAAAATTTCCTCTAGATTCCAAAAAATGTAAAAATATATAGGGTGTTTCATTTAAAAATCGAAAGTTGTGGGCATTTCCGGTCAAACCGGATGTGCACCAAACTTGATTTTTTATTGAAAAGATGGCATTTTAGTCGTATAATAAGCCCTCGAAATTTCAATTTTCTATTCCAAATATTTTAGGAGATATCGGGGCGAGCGCAATTCGTGACTCACCCGGTATATATACATATATATATACATATATATATATATACATATATATATATACATATATATATATACATATATATATATATATATATATATATATATATATATATATATATATATATATATATATACATATATATATACATATATATATATATATATATATATATATATATATATATATATATATATATATATATATATATATATATATATATATAGATATATATATATATATATATATATATATATATATATATATATATATATATATATATATATATATATATATATATATATATATATATATATATATATATATATATATATATATATATATATATATATATATATATATATATATATATATATATATATATATATATATATATATATATATATATATATATATATATATATATATATATATATATATACACACAGTTGAAAATACGGTGTAAAATTTCACACCAAATTGACACCACACGGGGGTACATATTGGGACACACCAATTAGGTGTATACTAGACACCAATGGTACAGTGTAAAATTTTACCATTATTTATGTGTAAAATGTTTACACCTATGAATTGTAAAATTATACTTTATTTTTGATTAATTTATACACCTTATAACTGTTGAATTTGAAAATACAAATTTTCTAAAAGGTGATATTCTTAAGGGATAGAAAACACATTCATTTTAAATAAGCTACAAAAATGTGAAAATGTCATGTATTTTATTAAATGTAAATGCCACATTTCAGATAACTCAATTAATTGTACACTATATATACACTATATGGAGTATATTGTCTTTTGCACTAAAAAGCTATAGAATGATATAACTAGGTATATTTAAGTCATTCGTTTCCCGTAATAGATTTTAATAATCCAATCGCTATTCTCATTTTTCTGTTTTTCTTTGTGTTCTACAGCTCACAGCACATAAATCGCCACTAAAGATAATATATAAAATATCTACCAAATGTACTAAGTCAAGACACGGTTTTGTGTATTGTATGATCATCAACTGTTAATTACTGATTACCATGCGTCAGATATTTGACGCAATCGCAGAAACGTAAAATCACACTAAGCATGGTGTATAATATACGAAAATGTAGTATTTAAGATAATTTCTAATCCAAAAAATGGTAAGATTTACTCAATAAATGATTGTACTCTTTACAATATTTGATGGTGTTTGATTTTACACCAAAATGTGTAAATTTTCACACCACTTTTACAATATTTTTAATGGTAAATGTGAACACCGTTTAATTTTGAACAGTGTATATATATATATATATATATATATATATATATATATATATATATATATATATATATATATATATATATATATATATATATATATATATATATATATATATATATATATATATATATATATATATATATATATATATATATATATATATATATTTATATATATATATATATATATATATATATATATATATATATATATATATATATATATATATATATATATATATATATATATATATATATATATATATATATATATATATATATATAAAAGTTTGAAATGGCAAACTTTTTTTATTGATTTCAATGACATTTTAGAAAATTTTCTTCTTGAGAAAAGTTGATGCATCATAGTCTCAAATTAAATATTGGTTACACAAATCTGTAACACTGACGTAGTTTTCCACGAAACACCAAAACGCTATATACTGCACTCGATGCGAGTTTCGGAGATGATTAAAAGTAAACTTTTGCTAACAATCTATCCTATTTATACCTAAACTATTGTCACGGGTCACGGTTACGAACCGTGACCCAGTAACCTATAAAGCGGGCTATATGGGATAGGACCTCTGTCACTATTCATACTATTTTTACACTTTATGATTTCCAAGCTTTCAAATGCATCCAGCTGTCTAGTATTTGTTACATTCCTAATTAATCTTAAATTGCTAATATGTATTTTTATATTTTATAGTTGTTTTCAAACGCATGTTGGGCAACACTAGACTTGTCTTTTCTACCATATTTGAGATGGGCCATATGCTCTTTGAATTCAGTTTGATTTGATCGTCTAGTATCTGTCCAACATATTTTTGATTACAGTCCTTACAGCTAATTTCGTAAATCCCCGACTTTTTGTTTGTTTCAGTTTTGTCTTTTGGATTGCCTAAAAGTTGTTGTAGTTTGTTTCCCGATGAATGAACAACTGTCATACCTACATCTTTAAAATCTTACCAATACCATGAGTGAATCGAGGATCGAATGGAATTGATACAAATTTTGGATTATCTCTTTCATTTTGAAAGGTCGAGGAATTTCGACGCGACTTTAAACTTTCGTTTCCTAATTATTTTATCAATTAATCTTACCGAATATCCATTACTCGCAGCTATATCCCTAATCAATGCCTTTTTTTTTCAAACCTCTCCTTATTGAGGGGAAACTTAATAGACGATGGACTAGGAAATTAAAACTCGACATTTTGTGTTGAGCACAATGGGGAGAATCCTTAGGCATATATCTTAGAGTACTGGTATCTTTTTTGTATATGTCAAATTCTAACTTATTTTTACTATTTCTAATTATTAATACATCTAAAAATGCTAGTTGTCCAGAGTTTTCAATTTCATCTGTGAATTTAACTGACGCGAAACGACTGTTTAAATTAGATACAAAGTTGTCACTATTCAAACTACAACAGCTTTTAGGCAATTTAAAAGACAAAACTGAAACAAACGAAAAGTCTAGGATTTACGAAATTAGCTGTAAGGACTGTAATCAAAAATATGTTGGGCAGACTAGATGATCAATTCAAACAAGATTCAAAGAGCATATGGCCCAGTTTACGTTGTTACAAGTTTAATGGTGAGTATTTGCCCAAATAATTTTTTGGAGAAAAAAGGCAACGCTTTTGCTTCACAAGGGATTTCATTGGCTTTGTAAGAATTTGCGAACCACAATAAACTGTAGGGCCTCGTCTCTCTTTCTCAACACAAAATCCTAGGGTTTTCTGGGAGTTACTTCGGTGACTTGAGAGGGGGTTAAGGAAACTTTTTTTAAGGTAATAATAGGTAGTGTGCTCTTGAGTCAATTTAAAATAATTAGATTTTCTAGCAAGTATATCCTGACTAATGCAAATTTGAGTAACCAGTATTTAATTTAAGACTATGCACCAACTTTTCTCAAGAATAAAATATTTTGAAAAATTATGAATGAAAAAGTGTTTCTTTTGTTTTAAAATTTTTGGGTCACGATGTACATTTGAAATAATATATCCCTTGATATGGTTTATAAATTAAACTTCACTGAATCGTCTAGTTCTCGCAAAGATAATTTTATGGTAGGTATAAATATTCCACACTGTAATCAAAGTTTCATAATAAGACGTATTATTTTTTCTAATCACAACGTCGATCTATTTCCCAATAACAGTGTCAGTCATACCGACGCCACTGACACCAAGAGAAAATCCCATCAATGCTTGTGTAAACACTACGCCTAACCTGAAAATTTTGGGGAATCTACACTTTGCTATAGAGCAGATATCTTACCCACAACGCAGATACATGAAACCCACAGTTTTATTCTCTTTCGAAAGATGGGGACACGAGCAGCTCCGCTCAATCAATAATCATTATGCATCATCGACTTGTTCCGGCTAGAATTTGACCCACGTCGTCGTCTAGATCGAAACATGGACTACTGTCGTTATACATGTTACACCATCGAGCTGAAATATTCTATCCGTAAAAATGATCAAAGATGAACCCACGCTGACTGCGGTGCTACTCTATCCATAACTGACCAGAAATTATATTCACTGGTAGTTTTTTATTTTGTTATACTCGTACATATGTAATTCTTAAATACAGTCTTAATAATATTTATACTTCTTCCTGACATTTTCAAATACTTAATAATTAAAATTTAGGAAGTTGATTTTCTCTTTGAAGTAATTAATAGACTTTCAAATCAAAAGTTGCTTTTCGGTGATTTTTCTAAAACGATAGTTATTAAGTAATTCAATGTCCCCCATATGTGCTATTCAGCCAAGCAGGCTTGAATGATGAGCGAAATAGATTTTCAGTTAATTTATAATTCAACAGGGATAAAAGATATCAATTGTTATGCCTTTTGATATTTGGAAATTCAAGATGCTCGTTCATATAAAAAATTAATTGTTTCGACCTTGTCATGTCATAAATATGCATAAGTTACGAGTAATTACGAATTTTTGTACCAACAATTTTTAAGTATAGAAAGTTTATTAAAAAGTTTTTCAATATTGCTAAACTGGTTACCCAACTTTGCTAAAATAATTTGTAATCTGGAAATGACGAGACAAGAAATTCTTCAAGGATTGAAGATAACATTAATATTGCCCTTATCTTAAGAGGAAAGCTTACCCTATGACTTGAAACAAGCAACCACCGCAAGCGTGCTTACGCTAGGGAAAGGCATGGGTTGAGAGACCTATTGAATACGCATTCTCAATATCTGCTAAGGAAAAAATACTTCTGAGCTCGAGCAACTGACTGTACATGCCGCGAAAAAATTTAATTGTGTAAATAGTGGTTGGTACTGATCATCAAATCTGCCAGTACAAGTGATTAGAAATAGTATCAGGATGAAGTCATGAAGTCCCTTATTCATTATATATCATAGCCGTCTACTGAAAATCTTTTTTGAAAATTAGCGGATTGTTAGAGGGGGCTGGAACGAAATTAAACGATTTTGGATTTATTTTTGTGTAGATTTATCAGAGATATTGTGAACTCAACACGACAATCTACAAACGAAATTATGGAAATAAAAGAACTATTTAGCGAAGTATGGACACAAACGTCTATATTCAGAAAAGTACTGTTACATTATATTGGAGATGTGCTACTAAAACTTTTCTGATAATTTTAAATACAATCCAAAATTGAGGCATATTCATGCTTGGTGATTCAGCCCTTCACCTACGTTTCTGGGACATCGCTAAATTATTAGTAATCTTCATATACGAATATATGATTTATTATTATTTCCACGGAGATCACACAACTGAAGTTGTACCGCTGATACTATCACAAGCGACTACACTTATTTACTAGACAAGGTAACTCACTCCTTTTTCTTAGAGTTCCATAACTTTATCAGTTTATCAAACATTTTCTATTAGACCTTTCAAATCAGGTACCTCCGCAGATATTCTCGCACTTATGGCACGTCTATGATGTGATTAAGTCTGTCCCTAGTAAGCTGTTTTTGATAAAAAATCATTTGTTGGACAACTATAATAGCCTGTATGCATCAGAAATTTTGTACTTTCTTAAACTTTTTAAAAATCAGTTTTTTGAACTCATAAATTTGACGTATAATTGTTTCTTTCTCTTTAGCAATAAAATCATCAAACCGAGTCTGATGTGGCTTATCCTGTACTAGTGATTATTATTATTTTGTATATTTAGTTCTTTGAATTGTGGGTAGGTAATGTAGGCATTCGTATTTTTCTTTTTTGAATATAAAGAAAATAAAACAAGTAATAAATTTGATATTACTGTTAGTTTATTTGCACAGCTTTATTTCGTTAGATATATTTACATTATGTTATTGTATGTTTTATAATTTAACAGTTGATACATTTACATACTTGACAGAACAAAATACAATAAAATTCACAGGTTCGGTAAAATAATACACGTTAATAATAATAAAAAACATTTCGAGGTACAATTGTAAAAAAAAATATTTTATTGAAATGTAAAAAAAAATACTTATAAAAATAAATACTTTTAATAAAAAATTACATTTTAAGTAGATTGAATAAATAGGTATGTATAAAATGAGTATTTACAAAATTTAAATCTACATTAATTTTTATTTGCTAATATAGATACATTTCAATAAAATTCGATTTCATTTTTTATTCTTATATCTACAACAGATTCAGTACTTTTGAAGGTAACCATATAAATATTAATACTAAGTTTCATATATGCTGCGCAATTATATCGTGAGTATTTTGCATACATATGCGTCGTAGCTGAGTTTATTCAAGATTTGGCACAAAAGATTTCTAGCCACCAACCAATTCGAATTATTCATTTAACACTAAGAAAGCTTCAATAGATTTAAGTATAAGGAATCTATTCCAAAAAGCACAATGTGGTATATTAAAATGCATATATAAGTATTTATAAGACTATAATTTAAAGTTAACACAATACTGATTGTGAGTTGTAAAAAAAGTAAATCCTAAATATCATTTTAATTAATTGGTTTGCCCATCTAGGTTCCAAATAATTTGGCAAATCTTCATTTAAGCAGTAACCAATTTAGAAATAAGGGTATGTTTTGTAATAACAAGTAGGTATATTATGAAGATTTTAATAATTAAACATATAGGAATATAAGAAGTACAACAGTGATAACAAATATATATTCATTTGCCGAATTTTAAACATAAATGCGACAAGTATATTTTCCTTGAATTTAACTGATTAAAATAATTATTGTACGAGGTTAAATGAAGTAATTTTAAGAAGATGTTTTTTTTATAGTCTTCAGATATTTGCAAACACAAACTAAATATTTCTATTCTTATTATTTGTTTTGTTTGAAATAAACTGCGCTGATTTATAAGATGTGCAGTTAGTTCTCTTTATTACAAACTTGATATTCACTTATTTACTCAAATGTTCTAAATTGTGTGCATAATTTTTATTCCAAATCTAATTTTTTCTTTTGGACATCAATAATGTAAAATAAAATGTACAGTATTTTGCTATATCAAACTTTACTAGTAAGAGATTGTATATATCTTCTAATGTACATTGATCATTACATTTTACACTGTAATCAAGGAAATTTATTTGCAATTTTATTGTATGAGATATAAACTAAAACTGATGAGGTATGAATACAAAATTGAGATATCAATAAATCATCTGATACTTAGTTTATCTCAAGGTATATAACAGCTAAAAGTAATAAGAAAATATTGAGTAATATAAATGAATATATTTTTTTTAATTCATTCAATGTGAAAATATATAATATATATTTCATATATCCTATAAAGACATTATGTATGTGATGAACATATTTTTTGTTGTGTCTCAAAATATAAGTTTGAGTGTACTATAAACGCCAAAAAAGCACATATATGCGAAGGTCCGTGCGTCCCCTTTTTTTGAATAAATATATTTTCGTTTAACATAAAAACAAATGATAAATACAGGTTTCTAATGTATTTGTTTAAATATAGAAAAAAACATGTTAATTAGACACTTGCAAATTTTCCCGTAATTAGCATATTACCATTTTCGTAATTTAAAAAAAATTGCAAAAATAAAAGTATATTGCAAATCTGCATTTACTATTGGTCTTTATGGTAGTAATATTATTTAAAAAAAAACATAATTTATTCAAAATACAGGCACACAAACTGTCGGATCGCAAATAAACTTTATTGGTGATTACTTTATCTTCTAAAATACTAGAAGTATACCCACTATTAATACTTTAATAACATATTGATTAAAGTCAACTTTCAAACTCATGTTTATATATATTCATATCAATATATATATATACATATCTATAAAATATTAGCCGATTAAATAATTATGGGTCTCAGCGCAATTTATATATCGATAGATATTTAAATCATTGTATATATACTAGTTTCAAAAGTTTAAAGGCAGAGGCTTGAGTAAATGAGGCTAAACAACAATTTAGGAATAAAAAAATTTTTTAAATTACAGACATTTTTCCCCATCTTTTACGTCTTATTTGTCTTTTAGCAGATTACATAGTTTTGGGAGATAATTTATTTAGTGTTGATATAAATAGTAAAAATAAATTCATATACTTTCATTCATAGTCAAAATATTTTAGTGTTGACCTACCTACCGTTATTTCGAATTGTACTTCTAAATTTCCTATAATTTAAATCAATGTAAATAAAAATTATGTGATATTGTGCTGATGGAATAGAATAAATAGGTACAATAAATATCTTCTTCTAATATTTTTAGAACAATTTAAGGTGGATTCCTTTAAATATTTTTATTGAGTAATATTGAAGAAGCAAAATGTGATACTAACATCGACATATAATTATTGTAAATTTACATATTCTCATATTGCAGTCTAAGTATACTCGTAAGTATTCTATTGGAATAAATATTTAAAAAAATGCATACAGCCATCTTCCTAAATAAGTACAATACTAGGAGAATACTGTCATGTATATGTTAAAAAATCTGTAAGAATAAAGTAAGAGAGTTAGGCTGTAAAAGACTCATATTATTAGAGTTAGTAATGATATTTTTACTCCTGTAGGTATAAAAAAAATCACTAAAAAGCTTAGCGTACATTTTCAAATTATCTAGCAAATTAAGTCTTATTTTATATTTCTTCAAATCGTCACATGATTTAAATTCCTAGCTATATTTTAGACTAGAAACAAAAAGTACACATTTTCGTATTTACCATAATACTTCTGTAAAAAAAAACTCACAAATATTCTTTTAAAAGAACACACAATGGAATGTCTCATTAATTCACTTAAAGTTTATTTACCTGGGGCAACAAAAAAAAGAAAGTCACTAAAAAATCCAGTTTTTAAAGTAACTCAACACTTAAACTTAAAAGTCACTGAAGATCTACTTTGGTATTAACAATAAATATTCTATAAAGTTCATCGCTCGTCTCTTTCGTCGTTTTTTCTTTTGTGTTTCATTTTATTTCGCTTTTTCTTGTTTGGCATCACGACGCAACTACAACCACTCCGCACACTAATATAATCCAGGGTATAAGTCGCACCTCCTGAGCCATGGGCTGGAAATGTAGGGAAATTTTTATTTCGGTGACTGGGGGTATCTTTAACTAAAGCGTAAGTGTAGCTATGTTGCTGAACGCATAGTGACTGGTTATGTAGTTTTTTGTCCATAAATCGACAGGGTTTATTCAAGATGTCCTTATGGCAAGATAACTCATAAAATCTGCAAATAATAATAGCACTGATGAAAAAATTGCATAAAATACATAATAGATACGTATTAAATTTACTAAATTAAGTTTATTATCTGAATAAACGCAATTTACATTTTGAATGAGGCGAAATCGATCCTGTATAAAAATCTGTTGAATATTGTGTAATAGTAAATCTTGATTGGGTTAGTCAGGGAAAAATTAGGACAGAGGGAGATGTCCTGGCACACTATGCGAACGATACCGCTCTAGTCGCCAGATACTAGCAGGCAAATCAGGTTGCTTGTCGACTCCGCAGGAAGCAGCATGCCTCTTGAAGGAATAGTGCAACAGATGGAAAGTACAAATCAACACTGAGAAGAGTAATGCGATTTTCTTCCGTAAGAAGAGGAACCAGCCCCCATAAACATGTACCATAAACGACGAAACAATCCAGTGGCTCACCACTGAATCGATTCGCCGTCTCAACACCAACAAGTATTTAGGTGTCGTCCTAGATCCAGGGCTGACATGGAAACAGACCACCGACGAGGTGGTCAGAAAATCCAAGGTGGTGAGAACCAAGCTCTACCCAATGGTGGCAGAAGCAGTCAACTTAATCTATGAATAGGCTCACGCTAATAAAGACAGTACTTAGATCATAACTGACGTACGCGTCAGTTGCCTGGGGGTACACTGAAAAATCGTACATGAAGGGGATATAGGTCATAGAGAATGTAGCGCTGTAGATGTACCATGGCTTGTGAGACATATCGCCATCTTCATAGAAAATACGCCAGTCTTGGAGGTGATCCAGGACCAAGCGAAGAATCTCTTCGTACAAGCAGAGGGCCACGGGATGCTGCTAGTCAGTCAGACGGTCGACTACGATCCTGCTGACGCTCCTAGGTACAAGAGATTGAATTTACAGATCCTGGACAACGGGTAAGTAAACTAATCGGAAATTTCATATCAGATCGACAATAAGAACTCCCCAGAGGAAACAGATGATCACATTCCCACCCCCTCCCTTCCACACGGTACCAAACAGACCAAATCGACGAATCGAAGATGTACTCTTTAGCCCTGTACGGGCTCAAAGAGCTACAGGAAACGATTAGGCTTTGCGCCTCCTGAAATATATAGCTCTACCCTCCACACCAACCGCGACTGCCGATGCATGATTATTGATTACAATTGCGTCCAGTAACCGGCAGTCAACATCCCAACCTCGCTAAAATCCTGGACGGTGGGGACAATAATCGCTCTGGCCCTCAACATGACGACGGTCCTGGGAGCCAACAGCCAATAGCCGACGAAGAGTGAACAAGAAGAAAGGAGAGCGCCAGAAGGGAAAGGCCCCAGTTGGCGGAATTGAACAAGTCAGGAATAGGCAAGGTTTATGTGACCACAGCGTTTGCAACTGCAGACGGGTTTGCCGGTGGAGCAGGCAATTCTGATTTACCAAATTATTTGCATTGTGAATATTATACAAAGTTTTTAATATTCAATGTTTTGGTTTGGCAATCAAATGAACTACGCAGTAGTTCTTAGAAGTACTATGATGTCTAACAATACAAATTTGATAATATAAATAAACAATTTCATGTAAAAATATTTTAACCTTTAATAATAATTTTATGAAGATGGTATTTTGTTATTAAGATAATATTATAATAGTATATGTTAATTTTTTTAAAATATTGAACCTTCTCTTATATTGTGACAAGCTACCACTACGAGAATTGCAAAATTAACTTGTGATAGTTACTTACCTTTGCCTATAATTATGATCCCTATAAAGTTCTACATAAATCCCGTCTTGGTTCTTGCCGCCCTCTGGCTCTACCATTTCCAAAACTGTAGGACAGCAATCTACAGCGGTTCTAGTTCTGTTAGTTTCCAGTCTTAGAAGCGCTTGGTTATCGCGGGGGCCCCGATACATTCCTGGCAGAGTTAATGGAATGTTATGGTCGTAATAGGCGTCGTACCTAAAAGGAAAAAATATAAATTGATAATATGTTTCAGGAAAGCTAAATCACTAAGTTGGCAAGACGCAGTAGAGGAACTGGTACAAATATGGGCTTAGGCATTTATTATGGGCTGTCGCGATATTTCACTTGTATGCGTCGTGATATATTAAATGGCTGCATGTATAATCGTCATCAGCTTAAAGTCACCACCTTCCGAGATGCTCTCTTTCTGGCACTATTTGTAGTGGGGCGTGTCAGAAAGAGAGCATCTCGAAAGGTGGTGACCTTAAGCTGATGACGATTGTACATAATACTAGTTCAATGTAAAAAATATGTGCGTTTGGTTACAGCCACTGCTACATTCCTAAAAACATTAGTGACAGTTGAAGCTTCCGGTGCAGATACAAAGTTCTGCGGGTATGTAATGACATCAGATTATAACCAAATTCATTGGAGATAGAAAGAAATATTTCATGGTAGTTTGAAATGAATATTAAGGCCTTTATGTTTCATAATTAGTTTGCTTATTTCTTGATTCAAGAAAAAATTATATCCCATGAAAATTTTACGTTATTTTCGAATATGGGCTATTTTAGAGCTATACATATGGGTCAATGGATTAAGTGCCGTATGTGTGGATTATGGGCTCATGTGTAGACTGTTTTATTGCTGAAAATGAACACTGAATTTAAACAGAGTTTGTTCTGTTTATTTTGTATGTTTGCGATTTGTGTTGCTAGGTTTAAGATAAAATAATTCATAATTTTGTTTTTTTTTCAGTTTTAAAGAATTTGTTTCAAATAAACTTTTTTTGAATTATTTTGGCCTATTTTTGAGTTTTACTCTTCTGGTGCTTTCATTTTATGCAGTTAGAGTCAAAATTATATACTAGCCCATATTTGTAGCATAGTTGGTCAACCTAATAAAAATGCCTGGTATTAATTATTAGCTGTTAAAAAAGATATTTTTTTCCAATATCCGAAAAATCTTTTAGCAACATGTTACAGAATAAATTAAACGTCAATTGCCAGATTTTTGCAGAGTTTTAGCAAAAAATACGACGTTAGAGCTCACAAATAAAATGGCAGTCCATATTTGTACCAGTTCCTCTACATATACAAGATCTATTGGACAATGATATCAAGAAATCCAGCTTAGATAATATTTATATAAGACACACTTTCTACCTACTTAAATAAATGAATTTTTAATTGTACAACTCCTCTTTAAAATCTAAGGTTGTGCAAAAAGAAGAATAAAAAATTTACCTGCCCTCGTGGAAGTGTCGCCTACGAGAACTTCGTCTGATACGAGATTCGTGCAATGTGTCGTTAAAATGCTCGTAAGAACTGACTGGGTGAACAACAGCGGCTAAGCCAAGCACCTGCAAAAATAAAAGAGATTTATTTTATAAAGCAAAAATCAATTTAAAATTGTATATGCATACGTGACCAGATGTCCACATCATGATTTAAAATTATATACAAAATGGGGTACGGTTACCAGATGATTTACATAGGTGCGAAATTTCTACACGATGGTTCAAAATACACAGATGAAAAAGAATGTTTGAAAGTAACATTTTGAATTAAAGTCAAATAAATTATTTTTTTATAGGAAACATTTCAACTTTCTTGACACAAGCAAATATTTTTCTTATAAATATTTCTGAATTTAAATATAATTTGATTCATTTAAATACATCTCTGCGCATTTCGACTGAATTTAAATTAACATATTTCTTTGCTTCCAGTAAGACAACTGTATTTTCGTCAAATACGTGCGCATTGTATGTTGAAATTAAATAGGTAATAATTTTATTACGCCGCGGTAAAGGTTAAACTAATATACAGTGGCATTTTATTATTATTATTGCTATTATTACTAACTACTTGCCAGGTACCGCGTAGTGAGGAGCCGGCTTTAGATATTAGGCAATTAAAATATTTTTTGTACTCTTCGATCGAGAAGAGAATCGGCAAAATTTACAGATTGGGGGTGGAAATTGGCTGACGTTTAACGAATAAAAAAATCTACCCCATAAAATGTTGATAAATAGGTAATCGTAATATAATGACATATTCTATTTAATTTAAAACATTCTTTTATTTAGATTATAAAATAGTTTTCTCTTCGAAGATGCAAAATAACAAGGAGGATATTATATTTTGATAAATAAAGATGTACATTGTTACTTAATTTTAAAGGTAAAATTAACGTTAATTTTAGAAACATACTAGAGGACACATAAATGATTAAATTACTGTAGATGAAGATAACTGATTTATTGAATTTAATTTGGGATGTAATTATGAGGACTAATAACATACAAAAATACACATTTTTACTATATGTATCGCATTGCCCTATATCGTGTATATTATAATGATAAATTTAAAACCAAAAACTCAACTATTTTTATCTAATATCATATCAGATCTATATGTATATGCATCTCATCTTATAAGCTATATAAGTACTTAAAATTAGATAAAAGTCCTCATAATTACATCCCCAAATTAAATTCAATAAATCAGTTACCTACATCTACAGTACTTTAATCATTTATGTGTCCTTTAGTATGTTTATAAAATTAACGTTAATTTACGTTACGTTAAGGGGCCTAGTCGGGAAAAAAGCTTTGGATAGCTGTGTCACTCTCTAGAAAGTTTTTATACATGCGCCGCTTAATAATTTTGCTCTTGACTATACCTTCACTGGACGTTTTATTCACCGACTTCATTGAGGTGCGATTCCCGATAGAGGTAACACTTCTTTGCTATATTTGTAGTGACAAAGATACTTATTTATAAAATTCATTTTAACCAAATAGTACGGAATAAAAGTTTGAAACTTGCTGAGCATAATTATGAAGATCCATTCTAGACGACATGTATGAGTTTTACCTCGAATTTTACCGATTAATATCATAATTCAAGAGCTAATCACGTCCAAATTTCACTTATATTTACAGTATAAATTTTCCCTACATAAAGTGAAAATTAATTAAAATACATATACATGTACCCTCTAGTACACTTTCAACTATTGATCCTCCAAATTTGGTGTAATTTGACCAAACCGTATGGAAGAAATAAATTTTGAAAAATTACCTTACAAACACTGGTTCGATTAGCCCCTCTTAATATACATATATATATATACATATATATATAAAATATTATATATATATATATATATATATATATATATATATATATATATATATATATATATATATATTATATATATATATATATATATATATATATATATATATATATATATATATATATATATATATATATATATATATATATATATATATATATATGTATATATATATATATATATGAGGTGAGGAAGTAATTATATATCCTTAAATAGAATTATGACAGGTATAGTTTTTATTTTTTGAACTATTTACTTATTGGAGTTTTCATTTATTGACGTATTTAAATTTTCAGTCTTTAAAAGAAATTGTAATAAATTTTATTTATTGACTTGATGTGTCAATGTCAAAAATAGTATAATTTAGTGTTAATTTTTATTGGTACATCTAAATTATAAGACCTTTTGAAAGTAACACACTGTATAATATAAAACGTTCGCAGAATAAAATCTTTGCGTTTCATTCACAAGTTAAATGTCTAAGATTTTCTTCAGGTAGGCCGGTTAGGTACGTATTTGTATTACACGAACGCTAAAACTTGATATTAAGTTGTCAAAGGCAACAATTGCAAAATTTATATTCCTTGACTCTGACAGGAGAATAAAGTGGCGTTCGGTATGCTTTGTATTCATTTTTTTCTTGGCTGTGTGCGATTTGTAACGTGCGCAAAGTCTGCGGGATGCTACTGCAATGGCACTTTCAGTATGCATGTTCGAGCTGAATCAACATAAGAAGATATATGTCTTCAAGAGAACGTGACGAAATGTTACGTTACTTCATTATTTATTTTTGGTCTAAGTTTATACGAGAATCCAGAAAAAACATATGTACGTTTTTACGTAAAGCAGCTTCTTGAACATTATTTAAATGGTTCTGTTAAATTGTTATTATTTTTACATTCTTATTTACATTTTATTTTAATATATTTACAAATTGATAGTATTAATTACTTTTCAAATTATTGCAAAATTGTACCTACGCTGAAGGAGGAAAAAACTTAAAGAATATTATAGTACGGAATCTTGTAAATACCATAAAACAGCCAAAACCAACAAAAAATTTAAAATTTATCCATCCTGATAAAAATGTCACAAAAATAAAAAAATGATCGGTCAATAAATGACGAACTGCAAAGAAATTTTTTTATACCCACGACTTCCCAAGTTGTAATATTTGATTAAAACCCTTAAGCACTACCAATGGGTCATATCTAATCACCACACGCATGCCGAATCTTGTCAATACTGCGATATACATTGCAGATCATTAATGAGCGCTTTATTATTCTCCTGACAGTCGATGAGAATGCATATTGGATTGTTTCTGTGTGAAATAATCTAATTTAAGTATAATAAATCAATACTATTGGGTCAAATTGACTCGACAGTAGTATATGTACAATTGTTTTCAGTAAGGTTAGGTTTAATTTAAAGTTGGTTATTGTTGGTTTGTTATTGTTTTGTTTTTTGTTTCTTTTGCCGTAAAATGAGTGATTACAATCGTCCACTTAGTGATCAAAAACGTTTAGAAATTGTAAATAATGATGAATTTTGAAAAGATAACGAATCTACTGAAAATCCGGAAGATCGATATTTGTTAGAAACACACAGATTGATGCATGTACAGTCATTTTAGATTATGGTGATGAAGTGATAAAAATGAAGAAGATGAAAAATTTATGAGTAAGCATGATATAGACAGCGAAGAAGAGTGGGTGCCTAGTGATTGCGAGCCTGATAATGAAGACAATGATGAAGAATTTGAGGAAAACGATTATCAAAGGAATGAGTCTGAAAAAAGTGAAACAGAAAGAGAGCTGAAAAAAAGAATTACGAAGTAATTATTGGTCTGGCAAAAAAGGATAAAATGAAATAATCCAGGAAAGCCCCAATAAGAGGCAAAACATTATCGACAAATCTACTGAGATTTTTGCCAGGAATGAAAGCAGAAATTCTTCAAAATCTGCCGTCCAATCCTTTGGATAGTTGGAGAGATTTTTTTTAACAATACAATGACAGAAAGCATTGTAAAATACACCAATCAAAGAATTGTGTCTGCAAAATAAAGTCTCGACTTCAATATTCTCCAACTTTTATAAAGCCAACAGACAAAATCGAAATTGAGGCCTTTCATTAGTCTCCTTTATCTACAAGATGTTTTCAAATCAGGCCACGAGGACCTAAGATCTCTCTGGACAACCGATGGAATAGGAAGGGATTTATTCCGTGGCACCATGTCCCTTGCCAGATTTTCCTTTCTTCTTTGTTGTATTCGTTTCGATGACGAGACGACCAGAGCCGAAAGAAGAAAAGAAAACAAATTGGCACCGATCTCACACATTTTTCAAACATTTGTGGAAAATTCAAAAAACATTACACTCCTAGTGAAAACTTAACTGTCGACGAAATGCTAGTACCCTTTAGAGGTCGATGATCATTTCAGATGTTTATACCCAATAAACCAGCAAAATATGGATTGAAAATTCAAATTCTTACAGACTGTAAAACCCATTATATGCTAAACGCCGAAGTTTACAGTGGAAAAGGTATCAAAGAAAAAAATGGTGCTCAAAAAAAACTTCTCATCCAACTGAAGTGGTTCTTCGATTAGTGGAACCAGTAAGGAACAGTCGTCGAAATATTACTGGTGATAATTGGTATTCCTCAATCGAACTGATGCGAGAATTGGAAAAGCAAAAGTTAACATATGTAGAAACGGTTAAGATGAACAAAAGGTTTTTTTCCTTCAGAGTTCATGCCTTCTGGTGAACGAGACATCAATAGTAGTTTATTTGGGTTTACAAAGCATGAGACCATTGTTTCGTTCGTTCCAAAAAAAAAAAGAAAATTTGTTCTTATTTCCAGTATGCACCATGATGCAGAAGTAGGTAACTGTACGAAAAAAACCCAAGATTATCTTATTCTATAATAAAACCAAAGTAGGTGTGGACTCTGGATCAAAAATGTGCCAACTACAGTACTTCTCGTAGGACACGAAGGTGGCCCATGGTCCTTTTCATGCCTTTTAAATATAGCAGGGTTCAATAATCGAGTTGTTTCTCAGTTTGTTCAAAAAGGAAAAGAAATTTCAAGATTTGAGTTCCTAAGAAGATTTGGACGCGATTTATGCTTACCACATATGCAAAATAGATTAATCAAAACATTGCCACCTAGTTTGAAGGCTATAATTGGATGCATGGTGGGAGATGTAAATAACACATCAACAGAACCTCAACAAAGGGGTTCTGCCTCAAAAAAGAAAAAGATGCGCTATTTGTCCAACAAAATGTGACAGAAAGACAAATACGTATTGTGAAATATGTAAATTACCAGTGTGTAAGCAATGTACGTGAAGTTTATGTCCTAACTATATTTAATCATTTGTTTCCTAAATAATATTAATATTTAATGTATCTATGTCAATTTTTTCCAATAAAATTCACCTAAAGCAATTAATCTGTATTTTTATATTATTTAAAAAACATGGGTTTATATGACCCAGTAGTAGTAGTTGAGTTACAATTTTTCAGTAGTACTACTTAAGGGTTAAAAAATTCTAATGGTACCTATTGTTCTTATGCATCAAAACATTGCAATTAGATGTTTTATTTTTGAGTGAACACTGACAGATGAAATTGTGTAATAAATTTGTCAGGTTTTATACTAATAGCATATTTTTGTTGTCCTAATCAAAAAACATTGTGGTGTTGCAGTGTATTGTGAAAACAGTTTGAAGAAAAAAAACTTGGTTTGCTGTGCGGAGTTATCTGTGATCAGTGCAGCAGCGGCTGGTGGATTTAGGTTATGCCATATCTCAGTATTAGAGCATGGAACCCAAACAATATTTCAAGGTAGGACTACCAGTACTAAATGAAGAAGTTCTGCAGAAAAAAAAATTAAAAAAAAAATTGGAAAAAAAGTTACAAAAATGCGCTGCCCACCCAGATTACTTCTAGATCATTTGTAAAATATTTGCAAATTTTTTTTTCCCGCAATCAGAAGGAAAATGTATCACCCTGTTTTTTTTTTTGGTTTTCGAAAATTTAGATTTTCTATAAAGTTATGACATTTTGAAATTTATCAAGTCTGTTTTAATGTTGCGGTGTGGAAATTCCAGGTAGTAATATTGTTATAATTGCGTTGTATTGCCCTCCTAATAATGAAAAAAATTTGTTCCTGTCACAATTTGGTAAGTTATTAGACACTTTTATACTTAGTAATAAGGTACTAGTAATTGGTGGCAATTTTAATATTGATTTTAATTTTAACAGTCATGTTTTGTGTGAATTTACAAATATTTTAAACTGTAACAATATGTGTACAATGTTTTATGAGCCAGTAAGAGTAACTTCTGATTCTAGCAAATGTGTTGACAATATTTTAGTAAATGTCAAAGAAATAGTGTGTGAAGCAAATATCATTAAAAGTAATTTGTCAGATCATTTTGCTCAATATGTCAAAATAAAAACTGATCATACTGTTGCTGAAGATAGTCATTATAAACGTTTTTTCAGTGATGGTAATATTGATAATTTCTGTTGTTTTTTTGAGTATTAATATCTGTTGGTTTTCAATTTTAGCAATTCTAGACTGTAATAAAGCATTTAATTTATTTATGGAAGATATTTCGTACTATTTTGAAATCTGTTTTTCACTTACGAAATACAAAAATAAACAAATTTATAAATTTAGTTGTAATAAGAGGAACCCGGAAATCATTGAGGTCAAAAATCGTGTATCACTTCTTGCCGATATGAGCAAGCAATATCTCCAATTAAACAACATTTCAAATCAGCCAATAAGAAATATCAGAATTTGTTATTGTCTGTTTCTAAATAAATAAATGACCAAATAATTTTTAATTTGAAAAACAAAAGTAAGGCTATATATCATGTTCTAAATAGAGTTTCGGGTAAATTAAATAAAAATAACTGTCATATAGAAATAGAAGATAATGGTAGAATATTAAATCCCACTAAATGCGCAGAATAATTTAATAATTATTTTTATCTTCTCCCAAAAACCTTTTGTCTAATTTACAACAGAACTCGGATGTGCCTCTTATAGAATCTTTAAATGTCAGTAATAATTCACTTTTTTTCCGACCTCTTATTGAAGAAGATATACTAGATATAATTAAAAACCTAAAAAATTCTAAATCCTCCGGAATAGACGAAATATCGAACTCTCTATTAAAACGTATTGCCAAATATATAGTTGGACCTCTAACACATATAATTAACCTGTCTCTAGAACAATGTACTCTTCCTAACAAATTAAAAACTACAAACGTAATACCGTTACATAAAAAGGGGATACAAGCCTAATTACAAATTACAGAGGGATTAGTTTAAAGTCGAATGTCAAAGTTTTCAAATTAGCTGTTAATAAACAATTAGTTAACTTTCTCTTATTAAATAATGCACTACCTCCAAATCAACATGGGTTTACAAAATATAAAAGTCTTGACACTGCTCTTAGTGATTTTGTGAATGGGGTTGTAAATGCTCTCGATCAGTCACAGGTGACATTAGGGCTCTTTGTTGACTTCTCGAAGGCATTTGACTGCGTGGACTATTCCATTTTACTGGCAAAATTAGAGACATATGGGATTAGAGGAGTAACTAATGCATGGTTTAATTCGTTTTTGTCTAATCGATTCCAACAAGTTAAAGTCAATAACAGTGTATCACCCTTAGGAATTGTCAGTACTGGAGTTCCTCAAGGATCTATCCTGGGGCTACTATATTTATAATCTTTATTAATGATTTGCTTAGTTATATAGATCATCCAATGTGCTAGACGGTGTCCTATGCCGATGACATCAATGTTCTTATTCGTTGTAACTCTTTCAAAACACCACAATCTAGTCTTAAAATAAGCGATACCATCATCTGGATAATAATAGTTGTGTTAGTTATATCGATGATACAAAAATGTTAGGTTAGTGATTAATTGTAATTAAAAAGTGAAATTTGTGTCCTTTTAACCTATTGTCCTGATTCCGACAATTTCAACCGGTAGATTAATTGTAATTTGAAATGGACAAGTCACATACACTGTGTTTGCTCCAAGTTAGTAAAGGCTTGCTTTTGCAGTAACATCTACACACTACTTCTTCAATTTTAAAATATGTAGTTGTATTATGCTTCTTTCCATTCACATCTCAAATACGCTATAACTCGTTGGGGTTTATCCCCTGATGCACAAAATATCTTTGTATTACATAAACGTGCTGTACGTATTGTGGCTAATTTAGGTTTTATCACGTCATGTAGGATTGCTTTCAAAAATTTAAATACATTGACGATGATCTCAGTATACATTTATGAAACGGCTGGTTTTGTTTACAAACATCGAAATAAATATTCCAAAAATAAAATAAATCACCAATATAGCACGAGAAAAAGAATAACTTAATACCTATTAGACATTAAACGTAAATATTTTAATGCTCTACCTGAGAATATTAAATCTCTGCGAACAATTTAAAAATTTAAATCCGCTGTGATATCGCTGTGATTGGAAATAAACTGTTCAGGAGTTTTGGCCACCTTGTTTTAAATGTCGGTATATTGTAATTAAATGTTATATATAATTAAGTTTTAAGCTTGCCCATGTAAATTTAATTGACAATGCTTCTCTATCTATTTTTTAATTTTTGTTTGTATCAGCTTATTTTAATATTACGGAGTATACAATGTATAAATTTGTAGTGATGCTGTTGACAAAATTTCTTAAATTATGTAATATTTCTGTACTGTTTTATGGATTAATAAATATTATTTTTTTTTTTTCGGTTGCCCGACGCTGGACAGTCCTCCGTGGCTTCCGAGCCTCACGGAGTCGGCACCATTAACCTCAGCCACTCCCCACATCCCGCAGGGTAGTGACTGTAGGCTCCGGAATCTGTCCCTAACACAGAGAACCCAGAATACCGCCTTCTCTTTGGCTAGCCACTCACTGATTTTTGGCAGGCCGGTATTCTTTAGTTCCGAAAGTATCGTAGGCTTTATCCCTTCGAGTACACCGATTATAAGGACGACCATTTTTACCGAGTAGCCTGGGTACAGCACTTGGAGCTCGTACCGGAGATCGCGATATTTGGTCCGTTTCTCCTCCTCCTTCAAGGTTCTTTTTCTCTGCAGGTGCCGAGAACTCGATGACATACATCACCTTGAGTTGATGATCGAGGAGGACTATGTCAGGCTTGTTGGCTGGGATTAGCCTGACAGTCGGGAACGAGTAGTTCCAATAAATCCGGCATTTCTCGTTCTCGACAACGGACTCAATATCTCCGGGGACGTAATAAATATTATTATTTTTTTTTTTTTTTTTTTTTTTTTTTTTTCGGTTTCCCGATGCCGGTCAGTCCTCCCGTGGCCTCCGACGCCTCACGGGAGTCGCGCCGGCCACAACTACAGCCACTCCCCGCGTCCCGCAGGGTTAGTGACTGTAGATACCAGAATCGTGTGCCCTAACAGACGGAGAGAACCCAGAATGACCGCCTTCTGCATTTGGCCTCCACCACTCGGCTGGTTTTTGGCAGGCTGGTATGATCTTCAGTTCCAAGAGCAGCGTAGGCTTTATCCCTCCGAGTACACCGATTATAAGGACGACCATTTTGACCGAGTAGCCTGGGTACACCTTGAGCTCGTACCGGAGATCGCGATATTTGGTCCGTTTCTCCTCCTCCTTCAAGGTGATGTTTTTCTCAGCAGGTGCCGAGAACTCGATAACATACATCACCTTGAGTTGATGGTCGAGGAGGACTATGTCAGTCTTGTTGGCTTGGATTAGCCTGACAGTCGGGAACGAGTAGTTCCAGTAAATCCGGCATTTCTCGTTCTCGACAACGGACTCAATATCTCCGGGGACGTAAGGCAGCACTGGTGTCTGGTCTACCCGTACGAGTGCCTTAGATGGTAGTATAGCACTCGTAAAGCCGCGTTATGTCGGTGGATGTAGGCCGAAATCGCATATATGGGACACAGTAAGTGCATGAGCGATTCCGGCGCCTGATGGCAGGTCCTGCAGTTGATATCAGGAACCTCTACACGCCACACGCGGCTACGGAAGACCAAGGTGTTGATAACACCATCTTGGCAGGCCATAATGAATCCCTCGGTCTCCGACTTAAGCCCTGCTGACCTTGAAAGGCGAAGGTCCGCCTGGTCGATAAACCCAGTTTTCTATGTTCTTATAGAAGACACCATTGGGGTTTATCGACTCTCCGAAACAGATTTTCCTGTTCGGCAGCTCTAATTCGGGCTTTCAGACGATTTGGCTGAAGTTCGGTGACTACCACATCACACCTGCGCCTGCTGATGTCAAATGCAGGCCGAGTTCATCTGCGGCTCTTTGCTGCCTTGAACAATCCTGCTCCCACTCCTACAGTTTCGTGATGTTTTACGAACCGCAAGAGGGGATCTGAGCTCCTGAGTATGTTACATGCAATACTCAGTACTACTCTGCCATGCGTACACTCCAGGCTCAAGAGTCCTCGGCCCCCCCCGTTGACGTGGGAGGTACACACGAGGAACGGACGATCCAGGATGAATACTTCTGTGAATATTCATCATCTTGCGGGTATCTCTGTCTAATTGGCGCAGCTCATCTACCCTCCACTTTACTACTCCGAAGGAGTAGAGCAGAATCGGAACGGCAAGCATATTAGTAGCAGACACCTTGTTCTTCCCCGAAAGTTCGGAAGACCAAATCTTTCGTAGGCGGTGTCTGTACTTGCCGCGGAGAGAATCCTTTATTTGTATTACATCTTGGATGTGCCTTTGTTGCACACCCAGGTATGTATAGGTCTCTCCGGCATCCAGATGTCTTAGGATGCTTCGTCTCGAGCTGCGCATTTTCAGAGAATTCCCCGCATCGTCCTTCTTGAGGTGGACGACTGCACATTTGTCCAACCCGAACTCCCCAATTGCCCGCGTTTTCTTCGACCCCCTAAGGCGTTTTGTAGTTCGCGCTCTCCGGAGGCAAAGTTTAATCATATAAAAATGGGTACCTTATGCCTCCGGCGTGGGTGGTCCACTTACCCGCGGGTTGGGGAGCCAGCCCGGAGCAGTGAGAGCGAAGGAGAGGACTCAGAGTCGCCCTGAAAACTCCCTCCTAAATGCCACCTGCTCTTCGGACCGCTTCCGAGTATGTAGCGAGTCCAGTGCAGCAGCTGTTCTATGCATCCACTAGTGGTCTGGCGCAAACTTCGGCAAGTGCACATAGCTCGTGCTGTTGTTCAAATGCCTTGCGGTAGTCAATCCAGGCCTCGTATCGCTTGTATTGACAGACCGTGTAATACGCGGTCTCAGCGGCTGTCCTTGCCCTGCCATGCCCCTTGGCACCACGCTGTTCATGTATCTGCTGGAAGACCGGAAAGACCCAGTGTCCTTGCACAAAACGTGTAATTTAGGAGTTGAGGCAAGTGATCGGCCTATAATTCCTCGGGTCAAAGATCCCCCTTTTGGGGATAAGCACAGTACGTCCCTCGACAAACCAGTCCGGAATCTGCTGCCCCTCGTTCAACATGAGTTGAAAACTCGCGCCAGACGGCGGTGAGTGGACGGAAATTTCTTCCACCACCAGTTGTTAATGCCGTCTGGGCCCGGGGCAGCGAAGTTCTTGGTGCCAACAAGTGCTTGCTGGACTTCCTCGTACTGATTGCCGGGCACACTTCATCTGGCTCTTCACGATGTCTGTGACACAGAGCCTCGAAGTGTGCAATTGCTGGAGTGTCGCTATTGAATGGACGCGTCGTTTCGTAGATTCCCTTCCAGAAGGTTTCGACATCTTCTACAGTCGGCGGATTATCTACAACACGCTGTGGCTCTTGAAATATTATTATTATTATTATTATTATTATTATTATTATTATTATTTATAACAAAAATTCAATATTTTATGCATTTTCGGCTGTAGTTGTATAAATAAAATTGGACATTTTCATTTATATGATTTAACATTTTTTATGTAATTTTTTCAAATTGTCATGCATTATTTAATATTTATTTAAAAAAAAATCTTTAATATGCCCAAAAATACATCCGAGTTTTGTAAATTTTCTGATTCATTTCGAAACAAGAAATATGTTTCAATTCGGATACAACATAGATATAGAAGACCTATTATAAATATGTAAAATGTATATCCGTCTCATTTGTTAAATTTTTTGCCGAATCACAGTTTATAAAAAATAATTGTTTCTGGCCTACTGCACCAAAATATTTTATAGTTTTCCTAAAATATTTCTGTATATTCATCATTATTGTAATTTTTCCCTTTACTGATGATTCTAAATAAAATTAAGATAATGTGGACTGATTGAAGTAATTTTTCAACCTAGCAACCCAATTTCATAAGGAAATTATTTATAAAGCGGAACATTAGATATTCAACACATTTATAGGAAACATTGAATTTACTTCATAATTAAGAAAATTTTAACCATATTTTACGATTCCCACACAATTAAGTGATGAGTTATTTCAATAGTTTCTGTAGGTAACAAATGGCGTATTTGTTGACATAGTAACTACACTGATGGAAATCACCAAATAAAATGTTTTGCTGCATTATAATAAGTATTTTTTTTTCTTAACTACATTACCATTATCTAAGCATAAGAGAAACTGTTTTGCTAATGAGCTTTTGCAACCTTAAAACTTTGACTAATTATCCCAGTAACAGCACTTACTTAAACTAACATATATATATTTTTTTTTTTATTAAGGATAACGAAGTGTTTTCTTGTGGTAAATAAGTGCCTTTAGTTGAGATTGACTTTTTAGTGGTTAAAAAGCACATACCTGAGGTTAATAAGCTATCTGTTAATCATAAATCTGCGCTTACTAATTCGACATTTTGTTTGTAGGCGACGCACGCGTATACGGTTTGATGCCATTAAGAATATTAGAGTTTATCTTTGTTGCTAGGAGGTAGGATTTGTTCTCCATATAACGTTTACTGGAATGGTAACTATTTCGTGCATTCATGAAATAAAGGTTATTCGGATACTCGCAATCCTATTATTTTCCACAGTGACAGGTTTTTGTGAAACTGTCTTATAAGTTAAGATTAGAAGATTGGGGTCTTAAAGATTACATACGTCCAAGTATTCGAAGGTATAATGACTATTTTAATTACATTTTAATATGATATTTGTCATTTTGTGTTCCTAACACTACTTCTGTATACTTGCGCATAATAAATCAATGATTTTAAAATATGTATCTATTATTTATTAGTCCTTTGTTTCCTTAAATAAATCATTTGGTTGCGTTTTCACCAGATATCCAACTTAAATTTATAAATCGCTGTACAAATTTTTCTGTTAATATTATCGAAGAACGAAAACATTCGGTTCATTCTAAATACTATAGAGGAATTTTTATAAAATTACAGGCAATACTGATGCGTATTTTTTTTAACCTGGAAAATACGATTATTTAGTTTCATAAAATGGAACCAAATAAAATATTCGTATTTTCTTGGTTAAAAAAAAACACATCAGTATGGCCTGTAATTTTATATATTAAATCTATGAGATTTAAAATGAACCAAATGTTTTCATTTTTCAATAATACTAACCGAAAAATTTTAACAGCGATTTAAATCTATTCAGGCCGCGGGTGTGCTAACGCCGCCATATGCTTCATTAGAATTTCTTTGGGTCAAGATAAAACATTGTTAGAGAACGTGTTGTAATATTAAATATTAAGTTGTACATGTTGAGAGTTACTATCTTTTTCTAAAAATTATATTAAATGAAAATATCGAAATGGCGAAATTCTAATTCGCCCTTTCAAACTGAAAATATTTTAAATAATAAATAAATATGTTACTATGACAAAATGAAGATTTTATTATAATAATGTTTTCTACATTTAACAGTACAAATAAAAGTATTTTGTGATATAATTTTTCCGTTGAGGCCATTGTTTTTGAAATAAAGGGTATCAAAAAAAGTAGTTTTTTTTGGTTTTTTGAAAATATGATAATTTCTCCCAAGGTATTTTAGTTACCGTGTAGAAAAAACGAGTTAATCAAATAGATGCAGCCTAACATACTGGTATTTAATACCAAATATAACTAATAACTAATAATTTTTAGTTTCAGAAAAAAAAAGACAAATATTTTTCGACGTCTTGTATCTCGAAAACAAAAAATTTATACTCGTACTATATACAAAATAACTTTATTTTGTTGACATATAACAGTTGTTAAAGTTATTAGTAATAAAACTGAATCACCCTGTATATACAGAGTGACTGGTAGATCGACGTATTCCTTTGAGGGTGTTAGAGAGCTCATTTGCAATCGATTTAACCATTATGCAAAACCCAATAGTTTTTGAGATATTTTAATATAGTTTTTTTACAGCAAGTGAAGGTTTTAGCTCTTGTATTTTTATCTTATCAAAGGATTTAACATAATTTTTGTTACATAATTTGTACTGTGTAAACTACTAATAAAACTAAAATATCTTTAAAATTCTCAAAAACTTAAAATATCTCAAAAACTATCGAGTTTTGCATAATGGATATTATGGTTAAGTCAATTGCAAATAAGCTCGCTACTAACACGCCTTCAAAGGAATATGTCGACCTATCAATCACCCTGATATATGTGCTCGCAGAATACTCTACGACTTGCAAAAATTCTTTTTATGGTAGCAATTTTGTTTCTAATAGCAGGAATAAAATTCTGCTAGATCCAGTATATATTTATATAATGTTAACAAAGTGAGATTACCAGGACAAAAATGAGTATTTGCTGTCATTACTAGGTATTTATTATTTCTATATTGTAAAACGTGGTTACAAAGTCATCCCTTAGCGGCAGGAAAAGCTTTTCTCTGGTTGCAAGGTAGTAATGGTGTAAAAAAATATGAGCTTATTAACTGTAATAAAAAAACTATTAAGGTTAAAATAGAGTTTTGACTCCTGATAGCAAAGTAATCAACCAACAGCAATAAATAAATATTTAGAAAAACATAGAGTGGAATGAAAAATAATAACGTTGAAATAATTTTTACTAATTATTATTTACTACTTTTACAAAACTTATCATAGGTAAGTACAACATATATCTTTTTAAACAATTATTTTTCCCGGCTATTTGCCAAAACGCTGAAACATGGAATACAAAAAAGATAATATGCACATTATATTCAGTGTGACTGACTGAATTACCAAGAAAAAATACCAAATTTATTTTTAAATTTAGAAAAACTTTTTTTAACGGTAAAAAAATGCGTCTTAGCAAAATTGTTGTGATTACAAAGCAGTCTAATTGGAGCCTATTTAATGCAGATATTTTTTTGGGGCTAGTCAATTTTTATTTATGATTAGAAATTTCTTTCAGAGTGCTATAAATTATTTACTTAAATATGTTTATTTTAATTCATTATGTAACCGTCAAGACAAGCAAATCTTAGCATGTTTATTTGGGCCAAAACTGGATTTTCTAGAAACAAAAATTATACAATATAGTGCTCCAACATCGGTTTATTAACAAGGTCCACAATCTTTAAATACCGAGATCTCATATATTCAGGAAATAAAGTTTATGAACAGTTAGTAAACACTTTTGAATGAAGGCTTTTCCGGCTGGAAGAATTTATAATTCTTGTCTTCTGGCATTAGAACCACAGAACCACCATTCTGTCTGACGATACAGACGGTATTTTTAGAGAAAATTGTCTCAGTTACCATAATTATAGCTGTTATATACTCGTAACATCAGTTATCTGAATATTAGGTGCAGACACTAAAATTAAAACAAGTAAACCAAATCAACTGCTTAAGTAATGATTGTAATAATAAATAGTAAAGAAATAAATTGTTTTAATTAAAAACACCGTTTTCATTTATTTTATTTATTTATGCAAAATTCTGCATTTGCATTTTAACGCAACTTGAAAAAAAAATGTAAAGTCAAATCATATCAGATCATTTATTAATAATGTTATGTAAGAAGGATACATATGTGCACGTCAAGGACAATTATTTGTTTGATACAAAAGTAGCCTGTCTTGATAACAATGCGTAAAATGACATTATATTACAAAAATTATATTATTGACAAAACAAAAACATTGAACATTGAAAGTTCACAAAATATAGAAATGTGTAATATGCAATATGTATAAAAGAAGGCAAGGTGTCAAATACCTCCACAGGGAAATAGAGTGAGAGTGTTACATGTCAAATTGTTTCTAAAACTGGAAAATTTACAGGGTCAGTCAGAATGCCCAAGAACTCCTCGGTACAGTAAAAACAATAATGCAACACTAGTTTTTTAATTTTTAATTTAAATGAATTATAATTTAACACTTTAACAGCGTTATATAACATTAGATTCAGTAAATTTTTTGTCGATTTTATCAGCCGAAACTTAGCGCTAGAAAATCTGCTTGCCTAGTGCTTTAGTTATGAAAGTCTGAACTCCTCTCAAGCAAATTGCTGTTTTTATGAATTTCAAGTAAACTAAGACAAATATATAAAGAAAGTGTTGGCATAATAACCAAGGACATGAACAGTGTTCTACAATGTTCTCTATAAACTGCATTAGTTATAATCCTGAAAGTTTTTTTTGGTAGAGGAATAAGTTTTACAGTACAACATGAATTACCCCAAATAGTGATTTCATAACTAATGTCTGAAAGAAATAAAGATAAATAACTAAGTGTTTAGGCTCATGAATCTTTTTAAATGTCGAAACAAAAAAGTTATAGGTCACGCATCGTAGAGTGGCCCCCGAATTGCGCACATGTTAGAAAGAAGTGGCCAGTATGCGGTAGAGACAGTAGATGAAAAATCCATTGCGCATTTAAATCTAAGGGGCCATGCTACGATGCGTAAGTTGTGCATTTGCAAGTTTATGCCTCTGCTGTTCAATATGGCAAGACCAGTTTAGTTTATCGTCTAAAACTACACCTAAAAGTTGTACGCTATCGCCTTTAGTCACACTGTTACTCGTAGAAAAAACGAGTTTCTGTGGTTTTTTCCTCATTCATCTAATTTTGTTCAAGACAAACCATGTATTTGCTTGATTAGAAATTAGAGTAGATTGTTGTAATGAAACATCAAGGTTTTTATCAAAAGTTAACAAGGATGTGTCATCAGCATAAGCAACACAATTTTTGGGCAACATGAAGTGTATTATATTATTGATATAAATAATAAACAGGAGTGGTCCCAAGACCGAGCCTTGTAGTACTCCATGTTTAACTTGATTTAACTCAGAAGTGACATTGCCTAGGTTGACGCACTATTTTCTATCACATAAATAAGAACGAAAAAGGTAAAAGAAACACCCCGTATCCTATAAGAAACTCAACTTTTCTACGAGTATGATATGTGTGACTCATAGTCGAAGGCCTTTGACTGACTTTGACAGGTCAAGCAATGTAATCGCTATATGCCTGCCCTACTCAAAACTCTTCACAATGTCTTGCACGACTCTAACTACAGCTTGTGTTTGTCAATGTACTATGTTAACAACGTAGCAAAGAATACATAATTATTTATTTAAAATTACCTCGAAATATTAGTATAAAAAAAACAATATACGATAAACAGAAACCAATACATGATTATAATTTAAGGCATAATTCATAAAAATAGACCAATATCAGACAGTATAACAATAATTAATCAAACACCGCTCCACCATGAAGGATGCATTTTTCCAGCTTGTCTCTAAGATAGTCATAATTCCTCCGCACTTCTTCTAGGGATATTGCTTCTACAGCTTGTATAATTCTTTGATTTAAAATGTACTCATCATTTGGCAGTGGATTGGCATAAGTTAACTGTTTTAGGCATCCCCACAAATACATGTCTGCCAACGTAAGGTCGGGACTTCTTGGAGGCCATAAAACTGGACCATTCGCCCGACCTGTCCAAATCCTCTTCCTTCCTTCTCTACAAAATTAGCCGGGCATCCATCTTGCTGGAAGTACATGTTACCTCGGTAATCGCTGGTAGTGTCGCAAGGAACAGAAAAAAAGTATTTAACATATTTAAATAAGAATTTCAATTACAAGTATTCTCAAAGAAATATTGTCCTATTATACCATAGTAGGAAACAGCGCAACAAACATTCACTTTTTTAAAATGTTGACGTCGGGTTAGTATTCTGAACATAGGATTAACTCCAATAACGAACATGTTGCGATGCCACAGATCCATTCGTCGAAAACGTGGACTCATCCGAGAACATTATTATAAGTTTATAGAATCCTCTATTACCACCTAAAATCTTACTCCCTACCCACAAACAAAAATTCAACTTTTTGCCATCATCACCCTCTTCTAATGTATGGTTATAATGGGATTCGTAGGGACGTATCTTATTTTGCTTTAAAATTTCTTGAATAGTACTGTTTTGGACCACCTGTAGTTGCGTAGCTCGTTTCCTCAAGGATAGTGTTGGGTTTTCGCTAACAGATTGCAGTGCAAGTAGAGTCGCTGCATCATCTCCATTGTAGGATTTTTTGTACTTTTTTTTAAGTCTAATACGGATCATGTTTCACGAAACTTCTTGGCCAGCTTGTAGACCGCCCATTTGGTTACTTGTAAATTGGGGAACCTTTCATGACATTTTTCAATAAAGTATCTGTATGAACAATCTTCGTCACCATAACATTGGATTAAATGTATTCTTTGCTCCGTTGTTAACATTGTAAACTGACAAAATCTTTAAAAGTTAGTGACAATGACGTTTTGCTTGACACTGTAATACCTAATTTATTTCTGTTATGTTGTTATCTTAGAAGATGTGACGATTTGAAGCAATTTTTTTGAATAGCATTTTGCTAAAAAAATTATAATAAGGATATTTTGAATTTTAAAATTTTTGGACACCCTGTATGAAATTTTTATTTTTTTCATTGCCAACCGTATTTTTTCAGCAAGCAAATTTTTTTTTATAAAGAATGACTTTTCCTCGAAAAATTAAATTTTTAGTCCTTTTGTCCTCTTGTCTACCACATCGCTGGACATGGTGTATATATGTGTATATATGTGTATACATTTATTATTTTCTTAGCATTTATACTGTGTCTATACTCTTGTTGTATCTACCCCTTATCCTGTAAATGGACCTCGGTCTATTGGATATTGTAAATAAATAAATAAATAACTTAATGTGTAAAGTGCACACGAATTTATATAAATTATTTCAAATTAAAATTAAATAAAAGATTTCTTTTCTGCAAATGTTTTACTTAGGACATAAGATTCGTACGGTATCATATTCGCATAATTGTAAACTAACCGATATGTATTTGAAACTGTGTTACATATTTTATTTCAATTTCATTTGTTGTCCGTAGCACTTAATAAAGCCGAAAATATTTCTATGAATATTTTATCCAAATACAATAATTTAAGTAATTTATTTTTATTCACGTAACTCATCAATTAGCACTCATATATTGATGTTACTATGTCAACAAGGAAATATTTTCCCAGCATTTTTTAAATAAAAACATCTTCGCTTTCATCTTCCAACAAAATTGGACTCCAGTCAGTCGGTTTTCCCACTGAAGCGTGTTAATTGCTTAGTTTAAGTCTGTTTGTGAATTTGATTGTAGTAACATTTCAGTGTAAATACGATAATTGTTTTCGTCAACATTCGGGCTGTAATTATTTAACGTTTGGTTGTAAATATAGAATTAATAGACTATTAATAGCTGATACTATTAATCTTAGATTTATGGGTTTCTGATAAATATTATAAAATTTTTTGATCCGATTAAAAACATATACCTATCGCAGTTGCAAAAATTCCTCTTAAAGAGAATGCTAAAAATACCAGGAGGATTTTGTTAACATTATTTAAAATTGGAATTATGGCTTTCATTACTAGCATTTTAAAATTAAGGTTTTTCATTTTTCAATTAGTAGGCGAAGACAGTACAACTCAAGCAACACGCTTTGATATAATAAATGTCGATAATTCGTCTAGCTCATACGTCTATAAACGATAATTTCAATGATAGATGATTGAATACTTATACCAGGCCACCCCGAAACCTCTTATTTTTTAATATAAAAATTTGAAAATCAGAGGACCTAAGATATACAAGTTTTCTCTGTTTTCCCCAATAATTTTCATTATTCTATAGTATTTTTAATATTGTTGGTCACTTTTGACGCAAAATATACAGAGTGTTGAAAAATTAATAATTTTACATACTTAGATTTGCCTAGTTTTTATTTAAAAATCAGTGATGTTTCACAAAAACAACTGCTTGTGACTTTATATTTCATTCTTTCAAATAACTTTGAGTCTGAATTTTAAAACATGTCCTGGATAGAGCTATGACTTAGTTTTCTCTATTATCAAAATTATATTAGTTGAAATACTAACCGAGCGATTCAAATGTACTCAAAAGTTCTCACTTCAACTGCGAGTCTATTGTAAAAATTGTATCGACTTAGATTAAAGCGTTATGGAGATTTTTTAATTTATACCAAGAAATTTACCGATTTTTAACGGTACTTTTGTCACACTAAACACACCACGTTCTGTATTATAGTTCTCATTGCGACATATATAATATAAGAGAAAACATTGCAGGTGTATGTATATTGCATACAACAGAGGCCCAATATTGAGCCTTGTGGTACTTTAGTTGCTACTTCAGCATATTCCTCTATCACTCATTATTTATTACAACTTCTTTCCTTTTCCTGTTAAGTAATTACTCAATGAGTTAACTGCTTTTTCAGCAAGGTCTATGAGATGTAATATTGAAATTAAAACATCATAATCTAAAGTGTCAAATGCCTTACTAAAGTCAATAAGAATAGGGGTTGTAACTTGGCTTTTATTAATGGATGCTATGACATCATTAATATTGATCAAGGCCGTGCTGTTGAGTGCCTGATTGGTATTTGGGTAATATTTGTGTATTTTTTTGTTAATTATTATGAATATATCATTTATTTTGCTCTCTCATTTTTACGATATTCGCAGTTAAAATAAAGGTTCAATATATCTTCAATATTTGTAACGTTTCTTGTGTTCCTTATAATAAAACCAAGGCACACAAAAAACTTTACAAATATTGACTGTCTAAAAACTCTATATTATGCATTTGTGAGAAGTTGTTTAGAATATTGTTGTATTCTGTGGAGTCCACATTATAATATTCACATTCTGGCAATTGAGAGAATTCAGCGAAAATTTTGTAAATATATGTATTTTATTAAATACAAAAGATATCCAGATATAAACTATAATTATTCTGATTTAATTACTGAAATTAACTTGAAACCCTTGTTCATTAGACGTAAGATATCATTTATACATTATGCAATTATACAAACTCATACACGGTCAAGTTGAAAATTCTGAATTTTTAAATTTGCTCCAGTTTCACGTGCCTAGAATTGGGTCCAGAATTTCTCCTACCTTTAGGTGTGATATTCCTTGTACAAACCAACACAAAAATTCTCCGTTATATAGCATGTGCAGATTGCATTATTTTTACACATTCCATTGGTTTTTTATGAAGAATATATTCTAATGGCCTAGGACTACCAATCACTATATAGAACTTTGGCCTATTGGCGTTTCTAATACTCAGTGTATGGAGCAAAAAATGTATATTTTTACTAGTGGTTATAGCGACCAGAAAAATAAACAAAGTGTGTTTTTACTTGTTTAATTTACTTTATAAAAAATAGGAAAATCATAGTAATTACAAAAAGCAACAAAACTAAATATATTTTTCATTGAAACACGTCTTGCAAAAATGGGGTTGGCCCTCTAGCTCTTTTTGAGTTAAATACTTTTTCGCCATTATTGACATTCTAATTACCTGGAACAAATAAAACCCCCTTGTTTTCATTTCCAGTTTAGGTGTAACAAAAATGTTATACCCGGCGCAAAATAGCTTTATTTTCCACAGGCCGGAGTAAAATTTCTGTACACCACCTCCAAACAGAAAAATAAAGATAAAACAATAAATATAAAAAACTCAAAAGAGATAAAATAACATTTAATGGCATTTTCAAGCAAAATCTCATTTTGGCCCACACTAGCCCAATTTGGAATTTCTTGCAGCATCGAGTGTGTTAATTGATACTCTTTTTGCATTATCTATTATTATTATTATTATTTAATTAGAATTATGAGATCCTTTGTTGTTATATGAAATTGTATAAAACATAAACAACTGAACATATGGCATTTTTATATGTTCAACCTCCAAAATAAATTAACTTTAGAGCTTCAATTACTTAATACCAATTAGAACTGTTAGCACCTGAGATAAAGACGTATAAGTTAAAGTGTTTATTTAATTTTATAATTTACCCGAGGAGACTTAACGGTTATGCCCACTTGAAAATACAAAACTATTTTAGATAATCACACAAAATTAATGTATCCCTTTTAGGCGCCGATGTAAGTAAGGATTATAGAGACAGGTAAAAAATTGATCCCTGCTTTGTGGCTTTGTCATAAATTCTAGATCCGACTAAGATATAGCAGTGACATATTAATAACAATATATTAATGCAGCTACGAAAATATGTCTCCATTTTCTGAAATAATTATAGGTAACAGAGCGATTAACATTCATTATTCATTGAATTGATTTTTTTTATTGTATATATTAAAATATCGAGTAATGAGGTATTATAAAGGTCATAAATTAACCGCCTTGTGCATTTAAATGTGTAGGTGCTCACAGAGATTTACAATGGGAGACTCTGAATTAAATATATTTATTGGACAATTTGTTTCATAAATAAGCATTACTGCTGTCTCCTGTTTACGTTTTAATGATTCGTATATTAGTTAAAAGGTTCTTAACCCGTTATTAAATTTAATAATAAATTGAAAGATATGCCGCAATCTCAACTAATCCTCTCGAGATATATTAATTAAACCAAAGAAAATCAAAATTAAATATAAACAGCTACTCTTTTAGATAGATACCATCATTGTGTATGTAGTAGTTATGTTTGCTGCTTTATGTTTACTTTTCCTTATATGTTAGGGACAGATTCTCATAAAGATGTTTAGCTAGGTTTAGTATTTATGCGATGTATTCCCAAAATACTGTCAAATCTACACTTATAACGCAGGAAATATAAAATGATGTGTTATTATTATTATTATTATTTTATTTTATTTTTTTTCGGTTTCCCGATGCCGGTCAGTCCTCCCGTGGCCTCCGACGCCTCACGGGAGTCGCGCCGGCGCATCAACTACAGCCACTCCCCACATCCCGCAGGGTTAATGACTGTAGATACCAGAATCGTGTGCCCCAAGCAGACGGAGAGAACCCAGAATGACCGCCTTCTGCATTTGGCCTGCCAGCCACTTGGCTGATTTTTGGCAGGCCGGTATAATCTTCAGTTCCGAGAGCAGCGTAGGCTTTATCCCTCCGAGTACTCCGATTATAAGGACGACCATCTTTACCGAGTAGCCTAGGTACAGCACTTGGAGCTCGTACCGGTGATCGCGATGTTTGGTCCGTTTCGCCTCGCCCTTCAAGGTGATGTTTTTCTCCGCAGGTGCCGAGAACTCGATGACATACATCACCTTGAGTTGATGGTCGAGGAGGACTATGTCAGGCTTGTTGGCTTGGATTAGCCTGACAGTCGGGAACGAGTAGTTCTAGTAAATCCGGCATTCCTCGTTCTCGACAACGGACTCAATATCTCCGGGGACGTAAGGCAGCACTGGTGTCTGGTCTACCCCGTACGAGTGCCTTAGATGGTAGTATAACACTCGTAAAGCCGCATTATGTAGGCCGAAATCGCATATATGGGGCATGCAGAAAGTAAGTGCATGAGCGATTCTGGCGCCTGATGGCAGGTCCTGCAGTTGATATCAGGAACCTTCACACGCCACACGCGGCTCCGGTAGACCAAGGTGTTGATAACACCATCTTGGCAGGCCATAATGAATCCCTCGGTCTCCGACTTAAGCCCTGCTGACCTTAGAAAGGCGAAGGTTAGCCTGGTCGATAAACCCAGTGTTTCTATGTTCTGATAGAAGACACCATGCTGGGGTTTATCGACGTGCTGCCGAAACAGATTTTCCTGTTCGGCAGCTCTAATTCGGGCTTTCAGACGATTTGGCTGCAGTTCGGCGACTGACTCAACATCAGCACCTCGCCGGCCTCCTCGCCTGATGTCAAATGCGAAACCGAGTTCATCAGCGGCTCTTTTTACTGCCTTGAACAATCCTGCTCCCACTCCTACAGTTTCGTGATGTTTTACGAACCGCAAGATGGGATCTGAGCTCCTGAGTATGTTACATGCCATACTCAGTACTACTCTGCCATGTATACACTCCAGGCTCAAGAGTCCTCGGCCCCCCCCGTTGACGTGGAATTATTTTATTATTTTTTTTTTTTTCGGTTGCCCGACGCTGGACAGTCCTCCCGTGGCCTCCGACGCCTCACGGGAGTCGCGCCAGCACATTAACCTTATTATTATTACTATTATTATTATTATTATTATTATTGAACGATGAATTACAAAAATAAATTTGGAGTCATCGATGTGAAGATAACACTAACGTAGTTTTCCTCAAAACACGAAAACAACTCTGTTAACTATTTTGATAGGTGGTAAATCGGCGATACAATTGCTGAAACTGCACCAATTTTCATGGTTTATGTATCTTAGGCAACCAGTATAATATAGGTACTCTTGAGTTAGATACATATAACCCCAAATGTAAAGCTGGAGTAATGAGGTTGTTACAGGATTTAAGTCCACATTCCTTACTTCAGTAATCATTTTTGGTAATGCATTTCTAGAAAGTTTTTTAAAAGGTCCATTACTAATCAGGTTTTCTGCTCTTTCATAATAGTCTTCTTTATCTAATATAACAACCTTAGTGAGTGCAGTATATGATGTTTTAGTGTCTTGTGCAAAACTACCTCCAGTGTTAATAAATTTGATGCATTTTGTATATCAGAAATATCAAAATAAACATTGACAATGTTATAGCAAGTTATACCAGTTTTAATCATTTTCACGCCACACCATAGGTAATACAATCTCCGGCATTCTTGAAGGTACCTTGAGGTATCCTGTGCAGTACATAAAAATAATTCATTATTTTCTAGCACGCACGTTAGTACTTGTAGACTGCATTTATTACTTTTCGTCATGTAAATATAAGTTTATACCTATACTTAAACACAAGACGTTATTACTTTGACAAATCAATCAAATCAAATAGTCTAAGAATACAAAAAGCATCTGAAGGAGTAAATTAGTGAAAACCAAAAACATATTTCAAAATTAGAAAGTTTATCTAATGAAATAGAAAGCTTGACGAGAGGATCCATACGTACAAATTAATCTAATAATATAGCTTATGTATATTAATTTGTGTACCATTGGATCATAATTTAAAAATGCTACCAGCGGGTAATTCTGGATGTTATAGAAAGAAAACTCATTCTTCTGGTATTAGCCCGTGGTAAACTCCCGATGGGGACATATAGTCATTGATATAGAGCCAGCCTTTAACCTGTGTTATATAAGGTTTTATACATAATGTAAGAGAAAACATGTAAAAACTGATATTGCAGTATTTTTTGAAGTAATTTCAATCTGTAGATACATACAACATCAACAATAAAGTATATTTATGTATACTTGGAAAGGGTGTCTTCCTAAGTTAAGTAATGTAGGAAACTTTATATTCATTTTTAGTCGCGTTCTATTAAAATATACAATTATATCATGAAAACTATATCGAAACTAATTACTAATTAAAATTATTAAAAATAAAGAAACTTTTTTGCTTTTAAATATTTCAAAAATATTTTATTAAAACTCTACACGTGTTTCGGCTTTTTAGGCCTTTCTCAAGAGTACAGATGATAATCCTAAAAAGCCGAAACACGTGTAGAGTTTTAATAAAATATTTTTGAAACATTTAAAAGCAACAAGTTTTTAATAATTTTAATAATATTTCACAAGCAGCCAACCGCAGATTCAGTTCAGTGTACTAATTAAAATAAAGAATTTAAAAAATTTAATATACGTTTATATCTTAATATATGTCAATATTCTTAGATGATGGTCGAGGATGACAGAAGCCGAGCAGGACTATTACTCTTTAACCCTAACGCATCCCTGTGGACCTGGACCAAGCATAAGGAGTGGGCCTGTTCTCGCGTCCACTCGTCTCCTGATATTGGCTGATTGACCCAGCCAGCTAGGTTGCCTCATCTGATGTTCTTCTATCTTCGTATTCTCTTTTCGTCGGCATGTCTCACTTGTGTGCCGCCTGCCGCAGGTGCAGAGTGACAAATGAGCTGTTTAGCTCTTAATACATGTTGTAGGTATATTATGTTAAAGTGACATTAGAGTTTACTAGAAACTGACAGAATTTTAGAGATATATTTCTCTAGTACTAGGGATAATAGAGCAAAATAAATAATATAAGTTTAGGGGCTATCAATCAGCAAAACTGTTTTGTTAGTAGAAATAAAAATTTATGGTGTTTGCAGAAACACATCTTAATGATAAGTATTAATTTCTTGGAATGTTTAGAACGTACATTGGATTCGAACAACTGATAACAATCATGATGAAAAATGGTGTATTTATTTCCTTTAAAATAATGAAAGGATTTGAAATGAGGATCCAACATAGGAATTAATTCCAAATCTTATATATTTATATATCAAATTTTTAACTATTATCTAAAATAATTAATAATTAATTGATCATTGTCAATTGTAATTTAGATATTTATCATTTCAAAACTGATTATACTCAAGAAATGTAATAAAATATTTCATTGTTTAATGTTAACCTTTCAAATTTTGTTTCTTATTTTCAGAAATATAATTTTCTAAAGATGCAATATAATGCATCTAGCAACAAAACAAAATAATTCATACTACCATATTTAAAGCAGCACGATGTGGAATGCAAATTGATATTCTTCAACATTATTTACTTTTGTCACATTATGTATATCAGTACCATTTTCTTGTATGTTCATTTGGCGTTGGTGAAATATTAAAAGTATGTGATGTATTTTATTAAGGTAAAATCGAACAAGTTTGGTAGTTACAGATTGCAATTATATATCAAAGACTAAAAATGGATGATGTAAAAAATATAAGTTTTCTTTATAAAAACAATTTCCCGCTAATTTATTGAAAATTTAAAGGTTTTTTTTTAAATATTTTTTTGATAATATGGCAATACTTTTTAACAAAAAAGGAGTAATTTCTAAATTTTATTGTAAATATCTTGTTGATTTTATAAGTCATGGTAATCATTAATTCGAATATAGGACAAACAAATTAGATTTTGTCAGTTATACATATGAAATAAGAGTTGATAAATAAATAAAAAAACGAGAAAGAGTACTTTGAGATACGATAAGATGAAATATTTGTACGGAAATAATTGTATTTATGTCTGGAGATTGGGGTGGCCACTAGACACATCACGTTCTTCCGAACCAGTGATCTGAGAAAGTGTAAGTTAAGGAAATTATTTCTGACTTATCAAATGAAGGGTACAGGCTAATAACGATGAATGTCCCTAAAACTAGATTTTGAGATATTTACAGTTTTATATTCAAAACGTTTTTGGTCATAAACTACAAACAACTTTTTCAAATGCTTTTATTTATAGACTTTTTTATTATACTACAAATAGTTTACAAAAATAATTGTCTTATTCCAACATATTTACGAAAAAAAAACTTCAAAATACTAATAAGTGGCAAAGAAAACTGGGAAAAAACGATGAATGTCCTTAATCACTGATCAATTTTTCGCAAACGTCTGAATATTCATTGTGCATGGAACTTGCTCACACAGACACTGTTAACCCGTTTCTAGACTAAAAATAACTGAAAAGTGAACTTATACAGAAATTAAACTCTCATCTCAGACTCTCTCATCGTTCATGCCCTGTTTTGCATGGACATTCATCATTATTACTGTGTACATTTATTATAAGTATCTTTATAATAAATGCTCTGTATGCCCAAACTAAATTCCATAATATTTCGTCACTCTCAGCGTTTTTGCTCTGACTATGCCCTACAGTTGATAGTACTGTCCTCTACCTAACAGATGGCAGTGATATGTCAGTTTTGATAATTATGTGACATTCATCGTTATTAGCTTGTACCCTTCAAATGTCATCGTCATTTAAATTTGGAAATAATTGTATTTACTGTCGGAACAAAAAAACAGAGAGGATGATGCACATAGCGATTTGTTGTTCAGATTTCTTCAATAAAATATGACCCAATAATACGGCTACTATAGATCCCAGCTTAAATGTAAACTTTTTATTGTTATTTCTATTTTTACAGGTCCGGCCATAGTGGGGTTTCAAGCCTTCCTATAAATACACATAATAAATGAGCCCGCCGTATAATTTCTCATTTAATAAACCCTTGTTACAAATATAAGACAAAATAAAAATGTGGGCAATAAATAACAGCGTAAATGATATGATCGCATAATGGCATGTCTCTGTTTTACATATTAATCATATGTGAACAACGTGTAATAATTAAGTCGCACATATTATCTTCTGGCACCATCAATCGTTAATAACGTGCTGCTCAATCGAACCGCAAGATGCGAATCTTTTTACACTGCATAATAGAGATCAATTATGATCAGTGAAGTGGAAGATTTGATTTCTCCATTACGCTGAGATTTAGAAAATATAATGATAATTTTTTAAATATGTCTGATTACCATATCTAGCAACAAAATATTTACACGTTTCTTTTAATGAATGATGTTATGAAGGTCAAGAATATTGAACCATAAAGTGAGCCTGATCAAGAAGTGAATAAGAACATTAATAATTATTCCAGTTCGAAGAGTACTGACATTAATGTTCAAATAAAAAAAATGTAGTTTTTAAAAAAAATTTAAATAATTCAGACTTTTTTTCCAAAAATATATCCGCTTAAATGTCTACCAATAAAATCAGAAATCATAGACATCGTCTAATTCTTGTGTATAGCGTCTGCTCTAACTCTATTACTCATGGTTCAGAAAAATGAGTGGTAAATAAATTTTTTACTCTGGATAAGTACTTAACATGTATAGATATGAAAGTTTCGACTAGAACAATATTTCACCACCATTCAAATGTTAGTGTTCGGATACGGGGTAATTGGAGCTTGAAAACATTGAAATATAGTTCTGAAGAAGAGACTATATAATAAAATTATGGCCAAAACACTATGCTTGTAAGGCCAATAATCGGAGAAAAAAAGTTGAAACCTTATCTAATGAAGTGAATTAGTACTTTCCTTTGTCCTATTTTGCTGATTTTTTATCTGAAGACTAAATACTAAGCATGCAAAGCTATTTTTCTATAACCATCGTGAAAAGTAGGCTTTTCTGAAGTCCTCTATGGAGACGAGTATTTAAAATAACCCCCTGCCGAACAAATGTATTCAGCGTGCGAAAAGTATTTTTTTTTTACAACCACTAAGAATTCTATTCATTATATGCATGAAATTGATTAGTACAATGTACACGGCTTTTTATTTCCCACTAGTTGCCATAGCAACTAGTTCACAATAGGCTTAATGTGATTCAGGTACAATTAAATCGAAGACGTATATATTTCTGAAATTGCGGAGGATATAGACCCTCCACGTCTTTTCAGACAAAAAAATATCTGCTCCAGCATTGGCAAGTGATGTTGCAGATGTTTTCCAGAAGAAATGGCTGGTATAAGTAGATGGGTTAGGTAATTTCAAGCATTCGATAATTTTTTGGGGGCTATTTCCAAATGTGTTCAAACCCATCGGTTGACTGAGGCACTTCCACTTTCTATAAGTCACGAAAATGCATTTATTCTCTATTGTTGGTGGATGGAGGGTGGCGTATTTTTTAACATTGTTAGTCAATCTTCTTCTCCGCAATTAATGTGAAACTCCGGGGTATATGTGTCTTAGGGCCGGTACTTTCAGTCTCCATTAATACTAATCGGATGATAACATATAAAGAAACTATTGTTGCAACAATGAGAGAGAGAGAGAGAGAAAATCTCATTCGATTAGTGTTAACTGAGATAGAAAGTATCCGCCCTTAGTATCGGATATTTTAAAACCAACACAGTATCTTCCTCTTGTATACTCGGTGTAACAGGATGATGGCACACCTCCCTTTCTCCTTTAGTTTTGAAAATAATTGATTGTAATTTGGGATATCCTATATACACAATAAGCGGCACTTTTTGACATACCAGTGATTTTTTTTTCACTTCAGGTTTTGCTGGAAGTGACACTAACTTTCAAATTTTAAATGGAGCACCTTTTATATTATTGCATTTTTGAATTCTGCATAATTTTCTGAATCCAACAATATCAAATGTGTGACATTTCAAATGTCAATATTTTTTTATAACATATTTTTTAGTTTTCCATTTAAGTGTACCATAACGGTTCCGATTTATTCTAAATGACTCGTGTAATACTAGAAAAATCGAAATCCTGTCAAAAATACTAAATTACGTGATTTATGATAAAATTGTTAAAATGATAAAATTCATCAAAATAGTTTTTGGGACCAAACTCAATTTTTTCTAATGGAACCATATTGGTACCATGGTACCATCTATTAGTACTATTAATAAGGAATTTATTCATATGTCGTTTTAAAATATGCGATAAATTCAAACAAAAGTACAGCTAAAAGAAAATAAAAAAATACAATTTTGTTTTAATTACCTTGTTATACATAAGGTGGTTTTGGAATACAAAAAATGAACATAAAACTACAACAGTTGTTCAAAATGCTGTCCATTAATGTCAATGCACTTCTGAACTCGTATAGCTGTTTCTCGAAGAACGTTCGCCAATTGTTGGGCCGTTATGCTATTAATTGCCCGTCTTACTCGTAGCTCCAGGTCTTCACGGGTTGTAACGGCGGTTGCATAGACAATATTTTTAAATGACCCCAAACAAAGAAATCAAGGGGCGTTTAATCAGGTGACCTTGGAGGCCACCTCACAGGACCATTTGTCGAAATTACGTTTTCTCCAAATCTCCGTAATCAATTACTATCCTTGAATTATGGGGAGGAGCGCCATCTTGTTGGAAATACATTCCCTGTCGTAAGTGGAAAGGTAATTCAGCTAAACGGTCCTCAATTTCATTTTGCAGAAATCCGAAGTACCTGGCACCAGTCAGGGGTCCTTTAAATATTATTGGACCAATGATTCTACTACCGATTATTACAAGCCAAACATTGAAACCGAACCGCACTTGATAGTTACCCTCCCGTAATAAATTTTTATTTCCTTGTGACCAATATTTTGTATTTTGTCGGTTAAATAATCTCAAATTTGTAAACCTAGACTTGTCCGAAAATAAAATCATTCTCAAAAAATCATTGTTTGGCTGCATGTTATTCTGCAAAATCCAATTGCAATATTCCGTCCTACGTTCGTAATCATTTTCGTACAAGTGCTGGTGCACTCGTAGAAAAAAAATTTTAAACAATTTTTAAAGATAATAAAAACACCGGTAAACCAACAAATGTTTGACGATCTAAATATTTCATTGTTTTCAAAGCCATCTTAGTTGATTACGTCTTAACATTCAATTAGAACAAAACTGTATTTTCTTTTTTTCTTTTAGCTATAATTTTGTTTGTATTTATCGCACATTTTAATATAGTATATGAATAAATTCCATATTAATAATAGTACTAATAAATGGTACCACTTTACCAATATGGTTCCATTTGAATAAATTGCGTTCTTTCCCAAAAACCATTTTGATGAACTTTATTTGCTCATAAATCACGTAATTTAGTATTTTTGACGGGATTTCGATTTTTTCTAACATTACACGGGTCATTTAGAATAAATCGGAACCGTCATGGCACACTTAAATGGAAAATTAAAATAATATTATAAAAATATTGAAATGTTACTTATTTGGTATCGTCGGAGTAAGAAAATCATGTAGAATTCAAAAATGCAATGGTATACAGGGGGGGGGGGGGTTCTATTTAAAAATCGAAAGTTAGTGTCACTTACGGCGAAACCAGAAGTGAAAAAAAAATCACTTGTATGTCAAAATGTGCTACTTATTATGTATATAGGATATCCCAAATTTCAATAAATTATCTTCAAAACTCAAGGAGAAAAGGGGGATGTACCATGATCCTGTTACACCCGGTATAGTATACAGTCAATTTATTAAGCTCGTCTCTTTGTCAAACAACAGCTACTCCCAGTTTTAATGGAACCCACAATAAACAATACTGTTAATTGAGAAATATAGACTATAAAACAAAATATCAGTTTTTCATTTTCATCATCAAAATTGCTTCATGTGGTGCTTGAAGAAGAAATCTGCTAATCTCATCTATAATAAGTTAGGGATTTTCTTTTCAGAAAAGCAATTAGCTTCCAGAACTTCGAGATGTCCACATTATCTTCAATTATCAGCGAAGTTTTTAGCATAGAGTACGAAGACCAAAATGTCGATGATTTAATTTTCTTGAATTTTGCGGAGAAATACGTCAGAAGTATATTTTTTATAAATTTCTCAATTTTTTTTTACTTACACCATATCACTTTTGTTTTCATTTTTGTTCATTTTGGTATGGTTTTTGCTAATAATTATTTCATCGAACTGATAAGAATTGTTTTGAGATAATAATAAATCAATACAGAATAATCTAACAAGACTCTGAAAATGTACTGTAATTAAAGAATTTTGTATTAGAATTTTATTTGACGAAGCCTCATAAAACTGTTACTAGCAGGTGCTGGTACATATTTAATAATTATTCTTACACAACAATTATAAAACTATATTATAAAGCAACAAATTAAAATGTTGATTTGTTTTAAATTTAAGAGCCATTAATTTAATTTAATGGTTCTTATTTAATTATGTGCAAGTGTTTGTAAACGTGCCGCTCATTCAACAATAATCATCAATAAAAAATGACATGTCAAAATTTATTAATATCTACAAAATGATTTGCGAGGAAGTAAGCGGTTATTTTAATATACAATTAAATGTCTTAAAAGGAAATACATTAAACTGTTAGCCAAGAATCAAACGTAGTACATATGTTAATTGTTTTTTTTTTACGTGGGCAAAAACGACTGTTTTTTTTTTGATAAATTAATGTTGATTTCTTAGGTGATGCACTTATTTTGATTGTGTCGTACAATATAATCGAAGAAAAGTTAATTAACTACCAAGAAAAAAGTTTTCATAAAGTCTGTCTCAAGAAGTGTATACGCAAATATAGAGAAATGTTTTCTGTATCAGAAAATAAAGTATGTAGGTATCCCATGCTCAAAATACTTTTAGGAATCCTACTTATAGTTTAATTAATTTTTCAAGTGTATGGCGAAAAAGTGGTATTGGGGAAAATATGTAGAATAAACAGATATCTTCCAAATCAGTTTTCAGTTTCAATTTTCCTCATCGATTTCGAAGAAAATGATTTAAGTGATAATCCAGTACGGAAATACATTTGAATTATACTCTGATTTAGGATATTTTTAGACGTACTAATGATTTGTTATGAAATGCCCCATAAGGTAAACAAACTTGAACCTGATACAGAGCTGTATATACTATTTTAATTGGCTTAATTTATAGTTTCATGAACTCTAAATTAGTTAGAACGTAAAATAATGGATTTGGTATTTAATTGTGACGTTTTAATGACAGCAAGTAAATTATCCCAATTATTATTACACGGAACAATGTAGGTATGTTTTGTCTAGTTTCACTGACAGAAACAACAAAGTTAATGGCATTATTTACTTGTAAATATGTAACTGGAAACACAGACGTGTAGGTGTATTATATTATGAGTACAAATGTGCAAACACACGGCATAATGTTGGTCTTTCGTATCAGAACATAAGTAACTAAATACATATCTTGACTACTAAAGAAATACCTACAGCGCTTACAACAATCTCGAAACACCACGGTTAAGTTAGACGATAGAAGCTGATAGATTTTTTTCTATAGCCGTCTTTACAAGCTGGATTATCTCTGTGTGGGTTTTATTACATGTATTATAAATCTTAGACTTTTTGTATGGGATTTTTAAATATATTGAATCTAACTTGTTTGATACTGTGTATGTACAACATAATAAAAACTTCTGTGCAGGAAACATCGTTGAAACAGACATTGTTACTATGCATGCAAAGTCTGAAGGATGCACAGAATGGTTTTTCTCTTAGTAAGGAATATCTTAGATTTTATATTAAAAATAATGTTGCCACTTTCAATTTCAATTAACCTTTTTTGGCTATGGATTTGTTTGTTGATTAATATAGCAACATTGACTGGTATATTATGTTTAAGTTAAATTAACATTATATGAAAATGTTTGCACATGTCTTAACTCATACGTTCAGATATTAAAAATTAAGAAAAATAAAAAATTGCAAAAAATTGAAAATGTAAGGTAATACAAAATAAATGTTAATCATTAACTTAATGATACTTGAAATCGGTGTTGCCTATATACAAGGTGTTTCACTTTAGCATCTTCAGAAATATATTCCTCTCCTTGTGAAACACCCTGAATAAATATTCATTGTCATAAAGAGTTGCTATTTCGTTTGTTATTAAAAAAAAATAATATCTTGTTAATAATCAAAATAACATTTGTTATTTTAATTGTTAATCATCTAATTTATTTTTTTAGAAAGATAGGAGAGGTGACATTAGTAATATTGGAAAGACTTACAATGGAATATTTTTATTTTATTTTTTTTTTCTTATATATAACAAACAAGATTTCGAATTTCCAGGTTTCAAAATTTGTTAATGTGCTGACAATTTTTAAATTTCTTGCGTATTCATTAAACTGTCCAAACATACGTTGTAATAATCGTAATAATAAATAAATATTGCCAAACAGAAAACAACAAATTTGCAGCGATTTCTCAAAAAAACTTAAGAGAAATATACAAGCTTGGTCTTAGATATTAAATACTGGAATTTATGTAAATAGTTTCAATGATAAGAAATAGTTAATATTATGCTTGTGTTAATAAACTCGGCAGACTTTTATTAATATTTAGTTTACATAATAAATTGCGGTTTGGATTATTTTTATTGCAATTGCTTCGATTCACATTATAAAATTACCACAAATGGTTCATTAAACTGAGAATTCCTATAAACACGTCGCAGTTTAATACATCTTATTCAACATTTTATATCTGGAAAATTATCTCACTTTCATAGAAAATTATAACTCATTTGTTAAAAATTTTATTAGTGATTTATATATTTACATAAGGCAGGTTTGAACTTTAATGCAATATTTTTATAATAAATTCTTTTGGTAGTAAGTCATGGCATAATATATATGTCGATGGCGAAAAATAAACCAATAAAAAGATAATAAAACCTACATCGTACATTTTTGTAGCGTAAATGCAATTAAACGGGAAGAAAACTATTCTGAATTATTCATAATATTCAAGAATTTTCATATTTATGTGCCGTTTGGTTAACAACCAACTAATGATGCGGTAATGATTATACGTACATATATCTTCAAACTTTTAAATTACAGCGTGTAATAAATTTTTATAAGATATTAGATGAATATGAATAATATTAACATCTCGAAAACGGGGTACAACAGAGTTTCAGATTTAACAGAAAGATTTACTGAGTCATTTGAATTTCGGTTACGGCTCTACACAAAACTTCCAAATTTGGCACACTGATATATTTTGTGAGTGGTACTGGCCTAATTAGTATTAAAATCAAATAATTTTAGTCAGTAGCTTACAAATTTTTAATACAGTTTTTATTTTTAGTTCTTTTAAGTTGCCAAAATTCAGTTGTGAAAAGGAGATATTGAAGAAACAGCAGATATATTTGAACACCATGATATAACATAGCCATCTTGAATATAAAAAGGAACTTCTAAAAATCCTTTTCTCAAAGCGACTGCCACACATACAAATTCCTACGGCGAAACAAAATAGTCTATGAAGCGTGTTGGTGGTACCTAAACATCAGGGGCAGGGAACTAGAATGAAGTCCAGGTCCGGTAGCTACTACTGCCTCATATGGTTGACAGACGGACGTACGTAGAGAAATAAATGCAAAAGTATAAAATGAATAATGAAATATGTACCTCTTGATACAATGTATTATTGGACCGTCTTCCGGGGCGGGAATATATCTGGAAGGCAGAGGAGTGCAGGAGAGCTTTATTCTAGGTTCGTACAACACGGTCTTCCCGGCAGAGGTTTACGCCATCCTAGCATGGTACACATCTGCTCCTGCAGCCAGGCGGCTCTAAAGGCGGTTTTGCTCCCCCAGGACGAGATCAGCCTCATTCAGGAGACGCCCTAGAAGAACTTGCCAGGAATAAACAAGTGAGACTAGGACCTACCGGGGTTCCAGGCAACAAGAAGGCCGATGAATTGGCTCGACATGGAGTCGAGGAACCTTGTCTCGGGCCTGAGACTATGTTAGGAAAACTCTTAATTTTTTAATTGGAGTTCTGACAGGCCACTGCAGGCTTAGGTGACACCTATTTTGATAGGTATTGCAGAAGGCCCTACATGTCCATGATGCGGGAGTGACGATGAAACATCTTATCATTTCCTGGGACAATGTGAAGCGTTCGGATACTTGAGACATAGTATCTTCGGTTCAGAGCGATTCTAAGGGAGGAGATGAGCTCCCTCCCACTGACTTTCATTTGAAGATTGGAAAGATTCTACAATGAAACCAGAGAAGTAATGGCTGAGGGGACGGCTGTGGGTTAGTAAAAAGGGCCCGTCTGGGGCCTACTTGCCAGGCATCAGCCTCCCCCACCATTACCATTACCATTACAAGACTGCTTAGCCAATAAGGTGCATAAGTTAATATTTTGCATGATAAAATAGGTGTTAAAATTCAACTCGAATGCAAAACCCGGTATTTATTTGTTTCGGTCAGATGCCTAAATGGGTATTTGCTGTTAATCAATTATGGTGCGGTTTTATGTTCCACGTGGACCAGCACATGTTTGCTGCCAGAACCGCCGTTAGTGTTTACTGAATTTAGAATCAATAAGGTCTTGATAAATTTGATTTGAATGAATTTTAATGTGTTTTTAATAAATAAAAAGTTATTTAAACTTGTAAATATTTTTTGTAATACAGCTCTTGAAATTTTACAGCTTCCTAAATTACGTGGTTCTTAGTATTAAATGTAACTATTTTCCAAGTGTATTACAAAGTATCAAAAGTGTGCTATTATTATAACACACTTTTGCGCAGATTGTTGCACCTTTTTTTAATAATTAAAACTAATTAAAATTCTTTTTCTGTTTTACTAGTATTTGCACATTTTATTTGCAAAACTTGGTCTTTGAATAAAGTAGATGCAAAATTTGTTTTTTAAATCCTTTAACTGTAATTATTTCTTAATATTATGTGATTTTTAGCAAAAATTCTTAAGTGTTAATATACAAATTGTGGTGTTATAATTGTACATTAATAAAAAGAGATAAGATCTCTTGACGCGGCCCTAATTCAACATAACATATTAATTTTTTTCTACGTTTTATCTTAAGTTTCTTATAATTTTCCTAAATTCGATTACATGTTAATATATAATATTTATTGTGTAAAATTACCATTGTTAATATAGTAATATTACAACAATAAACAATACTGTGGACTATATACACATTGGCAAGTGTTAAAATTATTTAATATTTTTTACTGTATGCTCAACACCGTTCTGCGAAAACGATTAAAGAAGGGGCCTATTCTCGATTAATCATTTTGCACAACAATTATTTTCGCAACATTTTGTTGTGCAACTTTATTATTTTAAAATCGTACACACGTTGACACTTTTTTTGCACAACATTCAGTTTAAATATTCTCGTTCAATCTGTATGCCCCTATCGAGTTATCTATTCATATCAATAAATTCGAGCCAAAAATCTTTATGTTCCTTAAACTACTCCATATTCCTTTAAATATAATATTGTATTATGTACTTTCTGCTTATTTATTGTGGCATTTTGCACACGCAGTACGCCCGTCAAATCTCGGAATGGCAAAATTTGCACAACACTACAATTCACGATACAAATTCGTTGCCCAACAGGTCTGTTGCCCAAGAATTATCTGCCGATTTTGATTTTACACAACAGGTTGTGTAACATGTCAATCAGTTCAATTCAAGATCAATCAAGTTGCATAAATGGCAATGTTGCGCAACATGATTGATCGTGAATAGACCCCTTTAGTAAATTTTGGCGACCTAACTCTACCAAAGACTACTATACGCAGAAATACTGCTCCCATTCCTCATTAAATTATTTAGTCTGATAAGAACTATATCTCATCCAGTTGATTGTTAAGATAGTATATATACCAAAAATGGTTAGGAAAGAATCATGCCCTAAATCGCTTAGACCACTTAGCCTGACCTCCTTTCAGTTGAAAGGCCTGGAGAAGATGTTGGACGGATATACATCACCCACTCCAATACCCATCAATGTGCCTATCAGACAGGAAAATCAACAGAACTAGCACTCAACAACCTAGTCGAGAAGATCACCTTCAAATGAAAGAAATTGCGGTGGGAGCCTTTCTCGACATTGAGAGATCATTTAATAATGCATTGCCTGACTCCTTATATGCAGCAGTAGCTGCCAAGGTAATTGAGCCTACTATAGGAGATTGGATTCGTGCTATGCTATCAACCAGAACCATAACAACGTCTTGACGATATGGAGAAACAGTCAGCATTAGAGCCACAAGTGGATGCCCGCAGGGTGGGGGTTCTTCTCTCCTTCTATGTGGTCACTTCGTGTGAACGACCTACTGTCTACTCTCACACTGTGGGAGGTTGAGGTTCTAGCATATGCAGATGATCTAGTCATACTAGTCCGAGGAAACTCGATAATATCGAATACCCTTCAAGAGACACTGTCTATGTCACGGTTATCAGATCAATGATAACATATAGATTCATTGTTTGATGGCCGAAAGGATCACAACGGACAGTCAAAGTCAAACCCTCTGGACTTCAGAGATTAGAATGCATGATTGTAACGGGGGCAATTAGCACCACGTCGTCAGCTGCAATGGAAATCCTCCTGGATTTACTCCCTCTTCAATATATTTGGAGAGAGAGGCCAGGTGGGTAACCTACAGACTGCAACAAGCGGCCATTAATATACCGCAGATTAGTATCATGGAGCGGAACAGGTTGCTGGATGACATAGAGAATCACAGCATTCTGGGCATGCCCTCGGATACTATTCCTACCATTACCAACTACTAGCTGACCTTCAACATCCTTTCTCCGGAAAGATATGAGTGGGATTGGAATAAAGCCGACCTACTGAGGGCAGACGGTTACTGGTTTACAGACAGCTCCAAGACTCCTGAGGGAACAGGGGCCGGAGTACATAGCTACAGACCAAGGGTGAGGATATCCTCTAGCCTAGGTACTAATGCAACTGTTTTTCAAGCCGCGGTTCACGCCATTGAGCTGTGTGTGCGAAGACTGGAATATATGTATCTTAACACGCAGATCAATAAAAATTTTCTCAGATAGCCAAGCAGCTACAAAAGCTCTTGGTTCCTACCG